>JAZHYW010009290.1:0-90630 GCA_037355805.1 Ixodes ricinus | reverse complement strand
CTGGGATATACGATCTGCAGCGACATACCAATAAAGTATTAATCTATATAGTAAAAGTTTCAAGCAAATACAAAGACCGGTTCTCATGTAGTAATTTTTTTAAAGCGTCTAAAAACTACATGTCGTCTCTATGGCATTTCGAGGTAGTATGCCCTCTTAAACTTTGGTTACCAAGTGGTTACAGCTCTAGTAGAAAGGAACATGAACGCTTGCAATAAACCTAAGAGAACATATTTGATCGTAGAGCTTACGGCTCATAAATTAAAAGGTGACGTTTAGGTTGACCGAAACTTTCGTCCATAACAGAGTCCTGAAGAAGTGTAGCATATTAATGCTTTCTGAGGGCCTTAACATAATCCTTCTTTATCTCTCTATTCTTTGATTGACGTAAGCGACGCATTCGCAGTGTTCCACGCTGCTCTGGAGCAGCGTGGTGTGCAATAAACATTCTGGGGAAGGGCACAACTCCACAAGATGGAAATTCGAGATTTCAAGCATTGTCCAGGGAACAACCGATGTTTAGCTTATATGAGTGCGGTACTGGTATCAATGTTTTGGCGAAGGACGAGACTAGGTGACCAATTAACCGGACGGACACGCTCGTACGATTATACAGTCATGCAGTTCAGTTCTTATTATGCCTAAGGAATCGGTAAGCTTTCAAAACACTAGCATCTCTTAGTGACTCCGGAAGTATTTTCTTGTGGGGGGGGGGGGGGGAGGACTGACACACGTACAGCGCAGGGCAGGAAACGGCAGCATTTTTGTAGTGTATAATTTTGTTGAAAAAAAGGGAAACATATTATGCTTCTTATATTTTATGTGACAAATATTTCATGTGATGTTACGCACATATTATTCCTGAAATATTTTGTTGCCATGCATCTATTGCCCTGTACTACATTTAGCATTCACGGCTACTAGAACTGATTGCTCTATAATGGCTCATATAAACGGTAATTATGTACACTCTTCACCTGATAATTTTAGAAAACAGAGACTCCGGAACCGGGGGGCGAAGGGGGGGGGAGGGGGGGTCGAGCCCCCGCGGTGTTTCTTTTTTACGGTGCTCAGCCCCCCCCCCCTTTCCCTTCCCTCAGCAGCAGGAGCAGGAGGAAGCCAAGACGTCACTACGTGTCCTTGTAAGCTCAGTCCGCTACCTGTGTCACACAGGACAAGCTCTGATTAGACGCAATAAATACGATGGAAATCTGCTCGATTTGCTTGATGAAAGGTCAGGGGATGTTCCAGCATTAAGGAAATGGATGGCGAAAAGGAACAAAGGAATAAGCAGTGAGGCGCAGAACGATTTAATTAGGGTAAAGGCCCCCATGGTACAGCGGGAAATCGTTCGAGACGCGGTTTGTAGCCTGTTCGACGGCATAATAGGTGACGGAACAACTGATGCGTCACGTGAAGAGCAGTTTGCCATCTGCGTGCGTTGGGCTGACAGGGCACGCCTTGTCCATGAAACCTATTTAGCATGTACAGCGCGCCAGATAGCAGGGCTGACACGCAGTACATGTCCATCAAATATAGGATTTTGTGCCTTGGTCTTGATTTCCACACCATTCCTGCCTGAAGAGTCTTCGAGGTGCTCCCAATTGATAAAGACTGGATATTTGACAAAATAGAAAGAAAAAGTGAGAACTGCGCCGAGAGACAGCTTAGATCAAAATCAGCTGCGTGCACGCCTGATGTCGCGTGTAGGTCGTCAGCCGAGAATTGTCTGCCTCTGGCGTCGTCAAACAGCGTGCTTTCTAATTTCACAAGCTGCTCCATGCCTGGCTGCTCAAAGCGCCGCCGCATTTCGCTCGTAATAGGTCGATCACCTCAAAGTATTTTTCGCTAAATGCTGCTTTGAGATCGAGCGCGACTGGCGAGATAGACGTGCTGGACATCTCAAACCTCCTCGGCCGCTTTGTAGGCCTTCCCCAGCGAGGCTCCTTCAGACCAAGCTGAGTTGCAACAGCGCTCGTGCGGACCCACAACTTCTGAAACGCGGTTTCAGACTGCAGGTGGGACATTGCCTCACACAGAGTCTCTGCAGCTTCTTTCACACCTGCAGCACTAAACGTTGAGCGTTGGAGGACCCCTGCTAGTTCCTCACAAATACCGAAGAGACCTATGAAGATATTCATTCCCAACAACGTTTCAAACTTTACCAGGACTGTATGATATAACCCTTGAAAACAGCTTTGCTGTTGTCTGCCTTCGAGCCTGTTTGTTGAAGGACTTGTTTCTTGGACATTGGCGTATAGTTCTCAGTGAACCTTTTCATCGACTTCACCCTGAGTGTCTACCTTGTCGGGCGCATTGGCAGAAGTCTATTCGGCATTGACTGTGGTTCATCCGATGGATCCACTTCTGAGGGAAGAACAATAGACAAATAAACACTCTTGCGCTTTTTTTTATTCAAGAAAAACTTTGCAAAGTTCTTTCACGGTACTCAAAGCATCGCCGATGATATCGCAGCTCTTACTAGTTTCCTGCAAAACAAGATCTAGGCAATGAATACTACAATGTACATACAATGATCTCGGCTCAGAATTACTCATCTTTTTCTGGACTCTTGCAAAACGGCCGGACATGTTAGCTGCCCCATCAAAGCAGTGGCAACGAATGTTGTGCAAATCAAGACCAAGGCACAAATCATGTCTTTGATGGCCATGTACAGCGTGTCAGCCCTGCTATCTGGCGCGTTGTACAGGCTAAATAGTTTTCGTGAACAATGTTGCCTTGTCAGCCCAACGCACGCAGATGGCAAACTGCTCTTCACATGTCGCATCAGTTGTTCCGTCAGCTATTATGCCGTAGAACGGTCTACAAACCGCGTCTCGAACGATTTCCCGCTCTACCGCGGGGGCCATGACCTCAATTGAATCATTCTGCGCCTTACTGATTATTCATTTGTTCCTTTTCGCCATCCATTTCCTGAATGCTGGAACATCCCCTGGCCTTTCATCAAGCAAATCGAGAAGATTTCCATGGTATTTAGCGCGTCTATTCAGAGCTTGGCCCGTGCGACACAGGTAGCGGACGGAGCTTACAAGGACACGTAGTGACGTCTTGGCTTCCTCCTGCTACTGCTGCTGAGGGAGGGAAAAGAGGGGGGGGGAGGGGGGGCTGAGCACCATAAAAAACTCAGGGCAAGCTCGAACCTCCCCTGCCCCCCCTGCCCCCCCCCCCCCTGCCCCCTGCCCCCCTGCCCCCCCTGCCACCCCCCCCGGTTCCGGAGCTCATGGCAGCTCTGCCCTAATGTGTCCGTTAAATGCCATGAAAAAACCCATAAATTTGTGCTTTCTAATTTACTATTTGCTCTTTATTATTAAAAGTCCTGGACTACCTTGAACGGCTGTTGTATATATGACATCTGACATATTTATTGGAAAAACACATTTATGCATTAGTGTTTTCTCAATATGGCAAACCTAGTGATACCCGTCCAACTGAAAACAAAAACGCGAAGGTGCGACATGGAAAAAAAAGTTTAGAATATACAAAAACAATTTGCGCCAACTTTTTTCTTAAAACAAAAGGACGTCAAAAACAAGATTAGGAATCTGCAGGGGCATGTATTCATGAAAAATATTTTTAATATTCCGTTTTCAACTACATTTATGCACATTTTCAACTTTCTTCCTCCAGCAAACTTGTCTACATATACTGCAACATCTGGAACGACGACTGTGCAAACCTCGCCAAGCACGACAGAGGGTAAGAGTGAATGCTCTTTATACTGTGCTCTTTTGTAGGCAGACACAACAACAAGGGTGTTCTTTTAACTGCCCCATGGAAGATGCCGAAAAAAAAGTCAATGTAATATCGTGATTACTCACAGCGAAGGTGTATTATATTGGTTATCGACTTCACAGCGGACAATTACACACACACAGCTAACCATTTCCACACACATAAAAGACATATACATGGTGGTGGACTCACAGCTCTATTTTATATGTCGTCTCTGTTTTCTTACACGTCTGTTAAAACAATATGCAAAATTGTCGGTTATTACCTCCTTGTGTCAAGGTAAATTAACCATTTTTGACAAGGTGAGAGATGGAGTACTAAAACATTTATCGTCAAGACTAACGATATGCTTGGGATCAATGATATCCCAGGGTCGCTAAACTCGTGGAACACAAAGATTCTATGCGTTTTGACGTAGCGGGGGAGTGACCGAAAGAACGCCGTAAGATTGTCTTTTCTCACAAACCCGTATATCCTTTTATCTTCGTAACATTTTTTTTTTTCAAATGAAGGGGCGAGAAATTCTTACCACTCCCTGGATGCCGAACAAGAGCAGCACGAGAGAGCGCGCGAAATCGACCGTGGATCATACCTGTGACGCCACAACAAAGATTACCAGCTGCGACGAACGTGTTTCATTGGCACTGAAAGGCACGGAGAAGGCTTGGGTTAATTGCATTCCAAAATCAACACCGTCATAAGTTGACGGTCTGTTATTGTTCTTAATTTTACCGATAAAGCAGAATTTACTGAAACACCTACCTCCGTTCCTTTCCTTTCGCTCGGCCTTTTGGACATGATGAAAGTGTAGCCCGCCGTGGCTAGGTCACAACCCCAGCCGAGTGCGCTGCCCGCCTATGGGCGGAGTTCGGCTCTGGGAAGTTGCAACCACATCAACGGGATAAAATCAATTTTACTCTTTTAATTTTTTAAGTACCCACTATAGGCCACGTAGGCTGCCAAGAACGTTGGTGGGGTCGGCTTTCCAAGATTAGTCAATTGGGGATTCATTCTGCTGTCCTCAACAGAAACGTGAGAAATGATTCACGCAGAAAGAATAAAACGCTGAAATGGACGGACAGGCACTCACTATATTTTTTTACGGGTATTTTATTTTTAAATAACTGTGAGTGTTTGTTTTTCTTCCATTTAAGTGTTTTACTGTTTCTGTGTGAACACTGGTTTATCCAACGCGCTTTGTTACGTGTAAATAAAAGAAATGTCAGGTTGTCAATATCGCCGGTGATGCCCTAAAAACACGATGACTCTAAGCTTTTATAGTAAACAATAAAATTTGTCCCCGTCAATTCGAACACGCACCAGCGAAATTGTCGATCACAGCTGATACTCTTGAGCCTGGCGTTAAGGGTGGAAAGTGTAAAAGGACATCACTGCACGCGCCTCGACCCCTACAAACCCTGGCACGAGCCTCTCGCTTTGGCGTGGCATGGCCGCTCGCGAGTTCATAGAAAGCGAACCGTATTAATTCCAGAACCTCTAAAACCATTATTTCAAAAATTGCACGCTGCTCTGTTCCTCGTCGTCTGTCAGTCGGAACACCTCTAAGCAGGTGCGTCAAACAGGGGAAAATGGAGGGGGTGATTTACTCCCTCCCCTGCGCCCCCCCCCCCCCCAAGTTGCATGGAAACAGGGGGCAAGGGTCATAAAGGGGTTTGGGGTGGGGGGCTAGTCGATCTCCTAAGCGACAGGCATTTCAGAAAGGTACAATACAAAATTCAGGGGAAGGGATGCCCCCTTCTTTTCTACAACCCCCCCCTTCTCCCCTTCTCTATCTGTCCCGAACATTTAGTACGGCACGTCCTGACACGGAATTTTTTTATGCGTGTGTGCGTGTGTGTGTGTTGATCGTACCCCTCTTTATTGTCATTCCCCCGGTGTTTTTTTCTCGCCAACCCCCGCCACCCCCTCATTTCTAAAACGCTACCGACGTCACTACCCACACCGGCTCTGAATGGCCCCGGTAACGTTGTTGAGACTGGCGGAAGATGAGCTCTACAACCGCGCACGTAGCGCGGTTTTCCACAATATCACCAAGTTCAACCTTCGCCTCCATTTCGAAGCGAAGATATTGGCCTCAAATAAATCCTTCCCAAAGTTCTCACACGTCCTATTATCACCAGTGATAACTTCCATAAACGGAGATCCTGCGACGAGAAAGTACAGGGTATTATCAGGCCGCCGAGGGACAATCTAGACAGCATTAGGTTTAACGCGGCGTAGGGAAGTAGGGGCACGCGGGCGCGACGTCATCACTGCAGCCGTTCAATCGGCTGTCCCAACGGAGTTACTCGCGCGCGCTCTGATGAGGCTTGCTGTGACTTTGTGTTTCTCAATCTCGCTTGAATTTGAGCATTGAGAAGGTTTGGATCATTGAAATCTCGTCCCGCGTGACGCCATTGCCGCGAGAGTCCAATAAGCATGCCCCATAAACTTCGGCCCCAACTTTGTGTTTGACGAGTTTAGCGATCCTTGTCATTGGGTTACTATGCATGCTTAGAATGGTCCAACTGTTTAGATGTGCCGCACACCCGCAATTTCGCCTTAAATCCTAGATGTCCAAAGTTTGTATTGGCGATGTTGTGTTCCCGGAGTTGATCGTTGAGGAACCGCCCGGTCTGCCAAATGTAACGTTTTCCACAGGAAAGGGGAAAGAGTATATCACTTCTGTGCACTGAACAAAGCTGGCGTGGTGATTTTTTAGTGCAGTATCCGGATATGTTTGAACTATTATTCATATTTTTGCATAAGCTGGAGAGCTAGTTTGCAGTGGGGAACAACCTCCAACGTTAACCTAATTGGCGACTCTTTTAAGACCATGGATCAACTTGCGAAAAAAATACGCACAGGACAACGTAGGACAGTATACAATCCTACGTTTTTCTGTCCGTATATTTTTTTTGCTAGATTTATTATTTGCTTGTTTTTGCTTGAGGAGGCTCTCAGCGATCGACGTTACTAAGGAACTAGAGTATCCTGCTGATGTTAAGAGTGATATTTAGGCATCGAAGTTTTCTTTTATAGAAAGTTTCTATGATTTCTTCTTAAAGTGAGTTGATGAAAGATAATTAAATATTACCCTTTATGACCAGCCTGTAGTGCGCTGAGAAGAACAAGAAATAAAATTCGAAATACAAAATACAGTTGTGAGCTCAGCGCGGTGTGTATATTGTATTTTGTGAGTGTGCTAATTGTGAGCTCCACCAACTCTCGCAAGCTACTGTGTTGACAAAATTTATTTCATTAGATTACCGATTCCTCTACAACAAACGTATTTTGAAAATGACATCAGGAAGTTTTCGTACGCCGTCAATAACCTCCTCTTCTCTGCTATTTCAAATGAATACGCCGTTACTGCGTATACGCACCACCAGGCTTCTCAGCAGTGTTTCGTGTGTTGTAGCGGGTTACGGGGAATATTGAATGTCACCGGAAACCGGTCTCCCGAACTCCCAGTTAAAAATTAGGAAGTTTTAGTATAATGTTTTGAAATCTCCCCATAAGAATTCCCGGCAACAAAAAACTGCATGCAATGCAAAAACCTTCGCGGACTATCCGGTACACCTTAAGAAAAGGGTGTAGCCATTACACCTCTTGTCACATATAATACACTAGAAAACTTCTGTTTGACGTACAGCGAATTACGAGAGGCATCATGACGGTGCAAGATGACATTAGAACTTCGGTTAGAGCTAGCTGGTCTATGGTAGATATCAGGTTTAAATGCGCAAACAGACAGGGACAATAGGAAATAACAAAACGCGCCCGTCCCTGTCTTTTGTGTTATTTCCTATTGTCCCTTTCTGTTTGCGCTTTTAAATCTTATACCTACAATATAACATGTACGCAACAAAGGCCATATAAAAAATGTAGGGCCCTTTCAGTTCACGTGAAGCTGGAGGACAAGTGAAGCTGTTATTTTTACGACGTCTAGAACGATGCCTAGAGGACGACGTCTAGGACGATCTCAAGGACGACTTCTTGGACGACCTCAAGGACGACGCCTTGACGACAGCCATCTCAGAACGAACGTCCAGAGACGACCTCAGGGACGACGTCTATGAAGGCCTCAAGGACGTCTTCTAGGACGACTTCTAGGATGACGCCTAGAGAAATTCAGATTTTCCACTCTGGTGAATACCAGAGTGGAAAACAGAGTGAACACCAGAGTGGAAAGACTGGAAAGGTGGCCGCCATCTATGAGAATTCCTTTATTTTGAAGCGTGAGCTACACTGGTCGAGGTTGAGCAGTTTTGCGTGGCTCTCATAATCAGCCGTGATCATTATGCGAGCCGTGCTCATTATGCGGAGAGCGCGGCGCCGTGCGCCGTGCTCATTAATGCACGACCACTATGGCGTCGCGGAGGCCTGCGGCGCGACGGTTGGCGCTGCCGGTTGCTGACCAAAACCAGTTTTGGGCTTCAAGGGCGCGACTTACGGCGCCGCAGAGCCAACCGCTCCTTGCGCTGTTCAGAGGTCGCCGCCGCTCGCCGCAGAAGAGAGGAGCCAATGGGAGGTGGCGTAGATAGTGACGTCGCGATGCCATGGTAACGCTCAAACCGGTCCCACGCGCGTCTTTCACGATTCCGAAGGACGTGTTTCGTGTCGTCTGCTATCTCTATTTCCCCCCGATGCCTTCCGCAACGGAGCGGTTCCTTGAAACTGTGCGACTGTTTCCCTTTTTATATGACAAGACGCAGCCAGACTACCTAGATAATGACGCTAAGAACAACCGCTGGGAAATTATAGGAGAGGAATTCGGAATTACAAGTGAGTTTCTCCGTGGCACTTGTTGTATGTCGTCTGTGTTGTGACGGATGTCGTGTTGATTTGGTGACACTTTCGAAAGTAGACTTCATATCTGGCGCGCCGCCGGGGCAGCAAAGCACTGACCTGTCCTTCGGTGTTTCGGTAGAACCAACTCGGCCGGACCCAAAACCTGCTCCTCCTTCCCTTCAGAGCGCGGCGACGTCGCCAGATCAACGAGCAGGCTGGGATAATCACATTCACGCTGATCACCAGGTCATTATAGACTCCTACCATGTAGGTAGCGAGTGTGGTTTCGATGCTGATATATGCGAAAGATGAGAGCCGAAACGGAAGAATCTAACGAAGAGCAGACGACGAAAGAGCGAAAAATCCGACGGGAGGCGCACGCCCGATCGCGATATCCTGTGCTGTTACGTGACGCCCGCAAAACGGAGGCCGATGAAGACTTCTCGCGTTGGGACGCCGGACGGCGGTACCGCCCGGCGGTGCCGTTCACGCTAGTGTGGTACGGCCTTAAACAAAGCGCGCGGCGGCGGCGGCGGAGCCGCTCGCCTACTGCTCGCTCCATTGCCCGCCGCACCCGCCTCGCCGCTTAGCGCACTCCAGAGGCAGTGACGTCATAGCCGCGGCAGACGCACTGGCGCCGCCAAGTGCCCAGCTGTCCGCCTCCGTTGCGCACTAGCCAAGTCTGACGCTGCACCGAAGCCGCTTGATAGCGCCTCTCATTTTGTGCGCGTAAGCTCACGCTACGTATATCCTGGCATAGCCGAGCTAAGCCACGGCAATTTTTTCCAACAAAAAGTTGAAAGGTGACTAGGGAAAAAAGCTGCAAAAACAGCTTGACTGGTCCCTAGCCACCCCAAACAAGCAGTCGCAAAGCATGCACCAAAGGAATTATACAACAAAATTTTACAAATTCATAGCATGAGTGAAAAATCATCACACACAAGAAGCAGCGTTTTGCGAAGCAATAACACATTGAATCCACCCCCCCCCCCCCCCAATCCCCCTAAGACACACACTGCATTCTAACTTAGCTCAACACAATCAGCGCTCATTGTTGATAATAAGGTTTGAAATGAAATATTACCGTAGAATGCTCGCCGATGAAATGCTTATATCTATATCTAGCCTAGTCAGCTGATTGAGGGTAGTTGGTAAAGTATATGCCATAGTTTGATTGCCGTAATTAGTCTTGAAAAGGGTACTTCTCAGGGTTCCTTAGTTCGTGTTGGATATATGTATCAGTGTTGCGGAGTTGCCACTCCGGAGTTGGAATGACTCCGGAATCATTCCGCATTTTCGCGACCCTGGAATGGAATGGGAATGGAATGGCGGCAACGTTGAGGGGAAGGGAATGGGAATGGAATTAGATGCCTTTTGCCCGGAATGGAATGAGAATGGAATGGGCCGAGTTCATTTTTTTAGGGTTTACAGTTACGTAAATTGAGCCAGTCAGCGAGTCAGTTGCTCAGAAATAAAATCAGCGGGAAACTGCTAGCCCGCGTGGAGCCCTAACAGACTTATACGCAAAAAATGCAAAACAAAATACAAGCGTCAAAGCAAAGGGCAGAGTGCGGAGGATGGGGGGGGGGGGAGAGGTGGCGCCTTTTACGGACGCGCAGCCGACGGGCTTCACTGGCGTTACAGAGAGCGAAACAAGAAACCAAGCACCGAGCAAAAGAAACGAAGGGAAAAGCAACGGAAAAAACCGCCATGCACGGATCCTCATCGTACTTCACGTCTTTTTCTTTTTCTTTTTTTTTGTGACGGCATGGAGAATGCACGCGCGCACAGACTGAGATCTGGGTGCGGGGGTGACTCATAACTCGCAGAGCTCTGATAACTCGTTGACTCGCGCGCCACCCGAAAGATGATCAGTTATTGTTTTCTTATAGTTGGAGGAGCGTTGTTTAGCAGGCGGCCAACCCTGCTGCATTCCACGTTCATTCGCGCGCACTCTTTGAAGTGCGAAGTGTGGGTTTGCTTCGGCATTAAAACGAAGCGAGATCCAATTCTCTTGCGCTTTCCTCCAACGCTTTTTTTAAATTTATGTTGCATTTTTACGTGTAAGTCCAACTTTTACTTGGTCTTTTTTCCCGATGCTTCTTTTCTGTGTTATATGTTTTACGCTCAAGTGGGTTAGGGTTACAAGCAAGCTAGCGGATTCCCGCTCATTTCCTTTGACTTTAGTCTCTGCATACTTTGTTTCACCTTGCGATGGACCGCTGCGGACGCTACGAGTCACCCCAGGCAATCCCGGACCCTGAGCGGGACTACACGCACGGCGCGTGCGCCCCAGGGTCACGCGACACTCAGTTGCGTGACCCTGGGCAAGTCGCTTCCAGCAGCCTACTAGCTGTGTTGTTGTGCAGGTATTTGAAGAATACAGTAATATAGCTTAATTCTGCGCCACGCACGAACCGGATATTTTTTTGGTCTTATGAAACAAACACGCAGGCCGCTTAAGTCGTAAAAGTCAGATGCAAAAAAAGTTAGCAAAAAAAAGAAGAAAAAATGAGTGGGTCTACGGTCAGCTATTCGTTGCGAGCCACGTGATCGCGAGACCGATGTCTTAAACAAGCATCGACATATCAAGGGGCTTTCTCGATGTTTGCAGTACAATGTAAACAAACACGTTGTGCCACCAGCGCTCCGCTTAGTAAAATCAATGCTTTTTTGAAACATCTACCTTTTGTGTTTTTTTTTGCAATTGTCTATGCGTTTGATAATGTCAGCTTTATGCTGCTTATGCTGGCAACACAATGTAGCCGTCAAGTGCCATTTTTTACGTTTATTAATTAGAGGACTGGAATGGACCGATTCAGCCATTCCAGGAGTGGGAATAGGCCCAGTGTCCCCATTCCTAGGAGTTGAAAGGAATTGAATTGTCGAAAACTCTAATTCCCCAGAATGGAATGGGAATGGAATGGGGGTGCCCATTCTGCAACATTGATATGTATATACTTTTTGTTTTAGGATCGCTAGGTTTTCGAGTTGACGCTGGGGTAGATTTTTTTAAAATATATTTTGCACATAAACGATATTTGTATAAATCATTTTTTTATTACACCAAGTTTACCAAAAGATCACTAATTAGATATTCATTGTCAACATTATATGCACTTGTTAGTATATTTTTTGCAACATAAATATTTTCTGGAGGTTGGTATAGGTTGTGGTGCCCCATATGAGATGACATAACTTAAATGTAAATAGAATAATGATTTATATAAAATTAACTTTGGTCTGAGTGGTAAGATGTGTTTATGACGATATACAATACCGACTATACTAGAGAATTTAGATATAATAAAATTTATATTGTCATCCCATAATAGGCTTTAAAAAAACCGACGCCCTAAGGTATTAAACTTGAAAACAATTTCAATTTGAGGAGAATTTAAGAAAAAAGATGTCCTTAGTAATATTGACAAGCCTATTATTTGGTCTAAACAGAGCTGCCTTTGTTTTTTTCCCCGTTTATTCTTAAAGCAGTATGTTCACTCCAGCATCAAGCTTTTTCAGTGTTTCATTCCCATCACCTACAAGATCCTTAGTGTTATCACCGTTAAAAAATAGACTTGCGTCATCAGCATAAATAACAAAGTATATTGATGGACTTATATTTAATATGTCATGTATATAAGTGATGAATGAAAAAAATTGCGGTGGCTTAGCTCGGCTATGCCAGGATATACGTAGCGTGAGCTTATGCGCACAAAATGAGAGGCGCTATCAAGCGGCTCCGGTGCAGCGTCAGACTTGGCTACTGCGCAACGGAGGCGGACAGCTGGGCACGCGGTGGCGCCAGTGCGTCTGCCGCGGCTATGACGTCACTCCTCTAGAATGCGCAGACCGGCGTGAGCACGGCGCACGGCGCCGCGCGCTCCGCATAATGAGCACGGCACATTATGCGAGCCACGCAAAACTGCTCAACCTCGGCCAGTGTAGCTCACGCTACAAAAAAAAAAGGTCGCATAATACTTCCTTGAGGAACGCCTGATTCAATCGGTTTGATTTTATGTAAATAACCATTTATAATAAATAAAGCCCCTTTATACAGAAAAGTAGCGCCATTCTTTGAAGAATGCCGCCTGCTATCTTGGACCGATGCAGGCGGCGCTACAGTAGACCGCGACTGTAAAAAAAGCAAAACATGAAGATAAGAGGTGTGCGCGTTAGAGGACGAGGGAGAAGGAATGCCTGTGCTGTCGGAGTGCAGTGCATGCTATGAGCTCATGACGCCAATCAAATAACGCCGACTGTGCAACGTCACGGCTTTCATCGTCTTTCTTTGAGCCCATCCTTCGAGGCTGGTAGACTGTGACAGTGCGCTTTTTGCCTGCGTGCATGTATTTGCGCGTGTCTTTCAGCCTTTGGACTGCTCTCTGACTCAAGTATAGGAAGGCCGTATGCTATCTTGGCCCTATACAGGCGGCACTACAGTCAATGCGCGGGTGTAAAAAAGCAAAACATAAAGATAAAAGGTGTGCGCATCAGAGGAGGAGGGAGAAGATGGCGCTACCTTTCTTATTCAGGGGCGTTAATATTAAAATACTGCCTACGCCATCTATGAGAGATGGCGGCAACCAGACAACCGGCAAGCCTGTTGTCCGGTTGCCGCCGTCGCTCATAGATGGCGGTAGCTGTCGAGAGTTCTGTGTCGAAATTTGTTTGTCGGTGGACACGATACTGGGGAAACTAGCCCTTAACAGCTCCCCTGTAAAAAGTAACACTCAGGTTTTGCATAGGTAAAAGAAAACACCAACTTTCGCCGTCAGTCACACATACATTAGTTATTTTATTAAGTTGTACAATTCGGGTATCAGGCCGCTCGTGAAAGTTGGTTATGTCGGTGCAACGTCAGTGTGCTGTACATCCAACTGAAGTTTTGGTGTGTATTTTATGTGACAAGGGGGTGTAAAAATAAACATTTCCTTAGTGTGTATTGTTATTGTAGTTAACGAAACAATCACTTAAACTCCTTATTACGGAGTTTTAGTAGGTCGTTCCTGATACCTACGTAAACGATGCCCGATATTGTGACGATGCCTTTGCTCATGATTTCAATTGGTATTGGGTATCGTTAACGGAGTTACCAAAATGATCTTCTAAAACTTCATATTAGCGGTTACTCTTTCGATTACTTTCCGAAGTCAAGGTGGCTATAACGGCTTGTCACCTTTTTCTGCATGCACGATTAGTTGACAGCTATATATGCAGCGATTAATCTTTTAAAAGTACATTACTTCTTGAATTATAATCGTCAAGGCGCTTGGAATAGCACTTCTTTTGAGGCGCGAAGTGGGCACTTTTTGTGTGTTTTTGCTTTCTAGCTATTACGCAGCAGATGCGTGCTCAAGAGCAAGGATCTGCTGAGTGTTTGCAAACTCTATCTTGTTTCTTTCATCTTTGTTTCTTTGTACATTATCTCATGGATTATAAAACAGAAGTGATGAGAGAACAGAAGTGCGACGAGAGAAGACATATGCATATCACACCTATAACTAATATGAACCAAATGCGGAACAAAAAGCTACTGTCCTGGCAGCAGGATAACTCATAAAAGGTTAACCATGTTGAATTAACTTGAGACTGGGGTAGAGAAGAAACGTCAAAACGCAGAAGGGACAGAAAATAGACAGGTCGACGTCTCAATACGTTTTGACGTTTCTTCTCTACCCCAGTCTCAGGTTAATTCAACATGATTAATATTCACCAGCTCGCATGCACCCTTGCGATTTTTTTTATGATTTAATAAAGGTCCTCACGATTATAAATTGTTTACGGTAAAACTTGGAGGACGCTTAAGTTTCCTTTAAGAGTGGAACCCGATAGTCTTATCGGTCCCCGTTTGCACAGCCTTTTGATTAGCTTCTCAGTCTCTTCCTGTTAGTAAGCAGAAAGTAAGGAGGACGCAATGGTCTATTGAATAGCGTGTATGGCTCCCAACCGAAGCGTTGCAGGTTCGAATCCCGCCTAAAAGTTTTCAACGTTTTCTTTAAGGCAAAGGAAATACTTTCTAAAGTGGAATCATCTTAGACATGCGGCTTCCTTTATTTGGCATTGTATGTCAGGTCTTTTGATCCCTTTCTATCCACGCGTGACGTCAAGTTTCACGTATGTGTTGTGGATTGTATAAAATTTACGCGCGAGGTCATGGGGCTGTTGCATCATGACTCTATCGATCAATCAGATTTTCCATGTCCGCGATTTTCTCGTCACGCCACTTACGCAGGCTTTTCTTCGACACAAGTTCCTTAACGATGTCGCGTTAAATACATCCATTCATATTTTATATTATTTTTTTTTAGAGTGGACATTCATAAAATCTACAAGCGTCACGACCCAATCGACAGAAGAGGAAAAAACGACGAAGCAGACAAAAGCGACGAAAACCTTTTCTGAATCAACATTTCCTGAAACAAAGGCCAATGCAACGGAGTCGGCGCAAACTTACGGTAGTTATTTTCACTTCATATTTTTTATAGATACGACCGGATCTTGAAATATCTTTAACATTTGATAGAGCGAAGCGCAAACAGAAGCGTTACTTCCTTTCATTGTTTTTCTTTCTTCTTTCTTTCTTGTTGCTTGCGTGTTTACCTTAATACCAGACTCCAGAAATCAAAATGGATATACCAGATTTCAAATCAAAAGCAACAACGAACGCATTGGTTATTGCTCAAACTGCCCTTGCATATATAGAGGAAGCATATCCTGATCATATACATGTATACACCGATGGATCCACAAAGGAAAACGGATCAACAGCGGCATATATCATACCAACACTTCAAGTCCAAAACTCATACCGACTCTCCCACAGAACATCATCAACAACGGCAGAGCTACACGCTATCCTCTCTTCAGTAGAGCATATAAGAGAGACAAGCGGTTCAAACAAATGGCTCATATGTACAGATTCTCAGGCAGCACTTAAAGCTATCAATGCAATGAGCCCTCAAAGCCCAAACTCATCACTCGTTTATAGAATTATAGAAGCTATCAATGATTGCCTAAATTCTGGACAAGCAATAAGGTTACAATGGATTCCAGGCCATAGCGGCATCCAAGGAAATATGGAGGCGGACAAGCTTGCTACAAACGCACACACTTGTGACAGGGTGCAATTGATACCGTATGCAAGTACCGACATAAAATCTATGATAGAGAATCACTCCAAAGAAATATCATGGGATATATGGTTTAATGATCGAGGTAGAAACTCTATATTATATCAAGTAGACCCAAATATCCTTTTTCCAGTTCAAAATAACCTTCCAAGAAAGATCGAAACGTTAATACACCGCTTACGTTTGGGAGTAGCATACACGAATGAATTTTTGTATAAAATTAACCGAATAAATGACCCTAGCTGCGATTGTGGGCACGCGACAGAAACAATAGAACATCTATTCATTGATTGCCCTCGGTTCGACCAGAATCGATCACGACTGAAAGTACGACTGGACATTATTGACAACCGACCATTTTCTCTCAACAAGGTACTAGGCCCGTGGCCTAACCATAGATCAGAGAAGCAAGCATTTTCGGCAATCAGACAATTCCTGGAAGAGACTGATATTGTAAATAATTACTAAAATGGGATGTATTATATAATGCAATATATATGTATATCTGTTCAAGTGAATGATAGTGAATAACTTTACATGCTCGGTGAAAATTGTGGTGTGATAAGGAATGTGACATGTAAAAGACCGAACTTGTTTGACTGATCGTGTGACATTTCAAGTGGACTCAATGTAACCAAATATTTGACTGTTTTTTTGTTTGCGGGAAAACACTTGGGGGGGGGGGGAGGGGGGAAGGGGGTAGAGTGTATACGGGGTCATGTGGGATGTTCTAATTTTTTTTTCTTGACGAGTAACTGAACATGGAGTAGCCGGCCATGCCTTCATGGCAGCCAACATCTCCAATTTACTTTTTTTTGTCATTGAATAAAGAAAAGAAAGAGAATAGTTTTTAAGGCCGTCAGGCTTTATTGTCGGGAGTGGGTTTTGTAAAGACGAATTATTCAAACATCACTGTGATATAAAAAAGCATCTACCAAGCATAACTAGTATATAAATATCCTTATATATCAAAGTGGTAGCGCGAGCGCGACGTCCGTACTTTTTTACAGTTTAATCCTTAAAGATATTGAAAGGCCCCACATTTTACAGCTTAAATTAATGCCCTAAATTGGCACTTCATTTCAAACAGGTAGTTTTATGGCAGCTCTTTGATACTAAATGCTAAACCGAAACAAATGGCAAACAAATGGCAAACAAATGTTTCTTCTGACTTCGCGCAGTGTGCGTAGACGGCGCAGTTAGCATGTGGGCAAGAAATTCCTGGCTTGACCTGTTTTACTCTTAGAACAGAAAGACTGTTGGGCAGGAGATCGAGCATTCACGCCTAGAAGTTCCCTTTAGTTGTGTCGAGCAACAAAGGATAACTATATTTGTCCATTTCTGATGGAGTGCCACCGGTCGGCTAGGCACGAGCACAATCAGCTGTTGAAGCACCGATCGCGAACGAATTCCAGCAACATTTAGACACAACACTCTAGTGTAATTTCTGCCCCGCGCTTAATGATCGTATATGGCATAATAAACCAGTTCACTGTCCTTGTATCATATAAACACCGAGCTCTGTGGAAATCAATGCTGGACTACGCGACTTATATAGCTCTGCCTCCTGGCTAAAAAAACAAAAAAAAAACATGCTAGTAATGGAGGTGTTGGTTTGGGCGCTAATCCATGCATTAAATTGAAGTCTCGTTCACTTCGTACACCCTCCCTACAAATTAGCACCTTAAACGTTCCGACCAACCGACCAATCCCGTAGTACGTTCCATACGTCTTACGTCTGCGAAAGGATGTCTGGTGTCCAGGAGGTTATTGGAGAAGGTGGGGGCCTTCGGTGTTACCTGCCGTGCGGGAATACATCCCGTTACGAGACGTGAGCCTTCTTACTCTGTCTTTTTCTTACTACGTCATTTTTTTAATTTTGTTTAAATATTAGTAAATACCGAACCTTGGGCGTCCCGAAGAAATAAGAGCTCACCACAGGGCACGCACTGAACCTAAACCGCGTTTTAGGTTATTGGTCAGCTATCGCTTGCCTCCTACGCAAGATAAAAAAAAGTAGCGTGGGTCTCCTAACCGCTCTCAGCCGGACTGCTTCGGCAAACATGACGGCGTCCTTCCGAGTTGGCATGACTCGCTTTATATTCGTCATGGTCGCTACGCAATTAGTATGGTGCCTAGAACTCGTCTCCGACTGGTGTGTTTACTGCGTCCAGAAAAAATGCAGCCCCTCGATTTCCTTCTAATGACATCAAAGAAAGATGTGTCATGCTGTCGTCGGTCAAGACGTTGGCGGTGTTCCAGCAGCGGTTGTGTACGTAAAAGAGGCCAGTTACGCTGCAAGGAGTTCTCTAGTTTGCAAGTGCACGGAAGTTTCGGCAGCCAGAAGTTGGGACGTCATGACGACAGCGACACTCGCGTTTACTTGTTTTCTTCGCCATCATTTCTACGACCAACCGCCAGGATTAGGACCTCTGACAGCATGACACACATGTTTTTATGTCCTCGTTTGTTGCCCAATTCGAGACCACCTTTTTATACCTGCGCTGGTGAGCTGGATAGGACGCTAAACATAACCAAACCGAGACACGCTCTATTCACCATACCATTAGGCACGTTCATCCGCCCTGTATGGGGCAGTGGGCTTTCACTTTACATTACCTCGCTTAAATGTGTCAGTGATAATCCTATCGTGTATATTTGAATATTTTTTTTTCTGGTTATGGCCGTAGCGAAACCTACAGGAGCTTATCCTTCACATGGCAGTCTCTGAAGTACTGATACATTAAACGAGCGCAGCTGCGTTGTTGTTCTTTACAGTAATTAAAAATTCAACGCGCTGCATTTAGATAAGCTAATGCTCGTCGTTGGAAACTCCGTTAACTATATTGCTTTTCTCCTGGGGTGCCATAGTAAACGAAGTCCAGGAATCATAATTTTACCCTTTACGAGGAAAATTAATTTTTATGTAGGTGCATTTCAAATTAAATATACGTTATCTCATCAAGACGTACACGTCTGAAACAACAAAAACATTGCGTTTTTTTTCCGACAACTAAATTTTTTAAGAACTACTTGTCGTAACGTAGAGAAAATGTGCCAATCTTGCTGTTTTTTCCACGTGCCAAGGAATATAGTTAAGATGTTGGCAATCTTTTCTGAAAAAAGAAGGAATTGTTTATGGTTAGTTTGTACCACAACTTAAACATGCCTCTCTTAGAAAATGTGTCATAGTAAGGCATTTACTAGATCCTTGTTTTGTTCCTAACCACAAAATACTACGACAGTCGCGACGAAATCAACAGGAACAGAAAAGCCGCTGCAGGTGGAAACTAATGCAAGATTGGTTTAATAAAAAACTGCTAAAACAGTAAAAGGCAGCGTAACAAGGTAACTAAAATTAACAAAATTCATTCATTCACTCAATGAATTTGCTTCATCCTTAAAGTTCCTACTGAGCATTACATAAGGCAAAACAAAAAACTCAAGGACAGAACAGAACACGAGTTATTCAACTCAATTAAAAAAGTCACAATTCAGCTAGTGTCAACTCAAGCAATAATTAGGAAAACAAAAACGTCAACGACTGATGAAGCAAAGCAGCACGTCCAACGCCTACAATGTGATTGGGAAGGTTGTTCCAATCTTAGATGCTCTCGTGGAACGGCTGATTTGATGAAGGCTTTAGCCGTACCGGTCAGTCTTTTTAAATTTCCGCTGTTGGTGGTACGATATAAAGACTCTAATAGATGGCTGAAGAAAAAAACAAAGAAAACATTCGCGTTTTTTAAAGTAAAATTTAGGAATGAGACAAAGAATAGCAAATTTTCGTCGATTGTCATGTTGTGGAAGAGAACATTGACGCTTAAGTGAAGTACTTGTATTGTATGAGTAATTTAAGGTTATGAAGCGTGCCCCTTGGTTTCGAACGGCTTCGATGCGGCTTGTTAGGCAGCATTAATAGGGGATTTAGATCGAAGAGTCATATTCAAGTTAGGGCAAACCTAAGTTTCGTAAGATTTAGCTTTCGGATATGAGTATATGATTCTTTAAGGTTGGGCCTAATGTATCGAAGAGTTCGAGAAGCGTCTGCAATAATGTATTAAGGTCACCGGAAACAACAGAAGCCAACGCTAAAAAGATCGCCGAAAATGCACAGTATGAATTTCGACAGCGTAAGTTTTTACATTATCGCGGCCACTTGCTGAAAGGATATATAGAATTAGTAAAGAAAAACGATACCCGAGCTGAAAATCAGCAGCACCGGCCCGCGCTCACCGTCTCGCGGACGAACGAAGAACCAGAGGAGTAGGGACGGTGGTCGAGGACGGTGCAGAGACTGTCGGCCTTTGTGCTACTGTTGCCGTATGGTTCTGGTCGCGGTGTTCGTAATCATACGGATATAACACAAAAAAACGCATTTGCACCAAAAAAAATTGTTGCATTCCTCTTTATAACTTTTAAGAATCAGCAAACTCACTTTCGTTGTTTAATGCACGTCAACATTTCCGTCACCTGAGATATGCGTCAGCCTTGATCGATCAGTTTTTGTAGCCAAACATATTAATTATGACATACTGTACAGCGTCAGTGAGCAGGCGCAAGAGAAATCCTTGAGAATATATCTCTTTGTCTTCCTTTATTTGGGAACTACCGCGCCCCACCTATAATAAAGCGTTAGATTTACGAAAAGATCGGAATAGCGCAATTTCGTTTTATCAATTCAGGTAAAGTTTTATGTATCCTCTAAATAATTAAGCAACCTCTATCGTGCTTGATGCAATATTTTTGCAGTGGATAGTTCTTTAAAAAACGTACAACCACGATAGAGGACAAACTTGGATATTATACGTATATCGCAAATAGGCCAAACGAAGAACTGGAACAGATTTAATTGAGGATATTTATGGGTATGCGTAATAGAGGGCAAGATGCGCTTATTCTTACACTTATAATTGTTTCCTGGTTAGTCACTAAACCTACAGCCATCACGACAAACGGGACAAAAGAAGACAAAACGACAAAGCACCGGACGACGACGGAACCATTTTCTAAAACAACAACCTCTGAAACCACTGGTTCCGATGTAACGAAAACACCGAAAACAAGCGGTATTTATCCCCACTGCGCATTGTCTGAAATAGCTACGGAACTAGGTTAAAAGAATTTAAACATTTGATAGAGCATCGCCCTAGAAGGAACGAATATGTGCGGGAGGGAGTGTATTTAGTATTAAAGGAATATGATGTTAGTTGGAGTGATAATTTCACGAACTGTAGCCTGGGGATTAGAATGCTTTTCAGCGATTAGTTTGTTTGAAAAACAGCCCTGTGTCGCGAGTGAATAAGAAATTACGTAAAAACTTTATTCCTAAACTTCCATTAGTGCACGGAACGCAGTGTTTAAATGAGCGATGGCTCAAAATTGATTGGAGGCTATTAACCAGTCGTTTCGGGCAGGGAGATTTGTGTGGCCCATCCTAATTTTTGTTCCTCAGTGTCGGATTTTCGAGATAGTGAAAATCATATTGTCTAATAATCTTTCCGCTGAATTTATTTAGCAAACACATGACATAAAACGTCAGGCGACGTTGTCACGTGACCTCACGAAACATGATGTGGGCACAGCACACTAGTTTCTCCCAGAATTTAGTAATGATAATGACTACACTTGACCTGACGACACTTAGGCTTAAGTCGAAGCGGCGGCGTGGTGTCACGTGATAATATGAACTTACATTACGTGAAATTGCGTGACGTCGATTCTCCCACGATTATTTTGGAAAATATTTTCACCAAATTTCCCAACGTTTAGTGGGAAAGTTTACGTCCCGTAACCTCACGTCACTCGACCCTGTGATGTGCGGTGACGTCACAGTATCGAGTCCTAGGGTCACGTGATGTAAATTTTACTGCTAATGTTAGTCAGCAAATGCATAGCGATCAAAAGTTTTGAGCTCCGGTGTTCCGCTAAAAAGCATTTAGCTTTCGAAAACATTGGATATACCGAGTGGAAAGTTGAGATGAACAAAAGTCCGAACGAGGCGATATGCCTTCTATGACTATAAATATTATTAAGATGTATGTTTAAATTTTACAATATTACCTTTCGTGTGACCAGCTACGAAATCTCCGGCGAACACGACCGAAGCTCCAGCGAACGAAACGACAGAGCAAGAAACTGCGAACTCAACATTGACTAACTCAACTTCTGAAACAACGGCTTCCATAACAAAGTCTTCGAAAACTCACGGTATTTATTTTCGCTGAAAAACTATTCATATAGCTAGGGCCGCGTCAAAATTTAACTTAGACATTTCTTTAAACGATGCCCTTGTAGAGGCTAAACTGTCTCAGATGGTGACGAAGGAATACGAGGGTTGTTCATAAAGTTCGTAATATTGTCACGAAGGAATATAGATTCAGCACTCAAACTCGAGTAGGAGTTGAGACTTTCTCTACATTTTCGCCATTAAAAGTTACCCACTTTTTCCAGTGATGCACCACATGCCGGAGGCCATTGTTATAGAACTCCTCGCTTTGAGTGTTCAGAAATCGCTCCACTTCAGCAATCACTTGGTCACCGTCCTTTAAATGCTTTCCTCTTATTTGGCCACACTGGAAGCGTCTGCGTCATTTAACCAAAGTGTCATAAACTGGGGCGTTGTCCCCGAACAACGCTCCCAGATCGGAATGAATATCCTTGGCATTGCTTCCTTTCAAATGAAAAAAAACAACAGATCACTGCATGTGCGTGGCACCGACGGGCGGTGCCATTTTTGTTTCGACTCCCTAGCGGCGTTCCGTGCTATTATAGCATGCGATGTTTGTACTGTGCGGAAACTAGAGGGACGCGCGCTCATGTTGATGCCTGTTTTGTTCCGTTTTTTTCAATATTTTGTGCCGGTAATACGAACTTTATGAACGCCCCTCGTAGATGTGATGTGTTGGTAGACCGCCTCAAACCTTTATACCCACTCAGCTCTGCAAACTCATCAGCCCTTCAATAACCTCCACAGCACTTGAAACCACCTCAGCAGCTTTTACCCTCTTGACCATTAGAACCCCTCAACCCTTGAAACAACTCATGTTTTAAGACCCTGCAGCACTTCAAATCGTTCATTGTTCAAAGCTAGGTAGCCTTTCAAAATCTCTCAAACCTGCAGCCCTTTAGAGGTCTACCTATGAAATTTTTTTATTTTTGACTAGATATTTATCTACGATCTTCGTAAGCCAAAAGTGCAGTAATTGAAATTCAGCATGATTGACACAAATGACTCCTAGCAATTTACCAAAACCGAAGTTGTTTAAATCGTCTTTGTAAGTTTAACAAATAAAGCTGCAAGAGGTATTCACGCATGGAAGAAATCCCCGGGAGTCCTCCCCGGAGCATTCATCACGTGACAATAACGTCATGCTTTTACAATGTGGCGCCGTGACGTCAGCTGGTATAAAAATCCTAGTGAGAAAGATGAAGAGTTTGTATCTAACATTTTTTTCAGTTGTTGAAACGTTCGGTGCCAATCGTAGAAACCATTATGTATGTCTGAAGGGGGTGCCAAGATCAGAATCCGCACAGCTTGAATTGAAGCTGAAGCTTATTTCAAGAAATCTGAGTTAGATGCGTACTTCTATGGCTTTTCGTACCGTAAATTCAGTTATCGCAGTTATCTTGGTTAGAAGAAAACGTAAACCGCATTTATTGTGACAACTACGTGCATCGATTGCCGTTGGGAATGCGGCGATCGTCTCTGCCTCCTGGTATCTGTCCAGAGCATCGTGACATCATTGACGGCATCCCCGAGCCAGTTTTGTGAAGAACAAGTATCATTTGTTCTCGCTGACGACGTCACTTTTGGAAGTTTTTCTATCGCTTCTCGCGCTTTCCTACCGTTGGCGCGCCGCAACAGACGTGACTACGTCGAAATTTTATTTGGGTATTTCGACGCTCCTACCGATATGATAAAAACGAAACATAAGACGCGTCATGTTTAAGGAGTATACATTAGAACCTTTGCTGTTTGTTCGAAGTGAAGGACACATTTAGCTTCCCTTTAAGGGCGAATGGTCCTCCAGCCGGCACCTCGTGCGTGTGAGCGACAAAGCTGAGCTACGCTCGGTGATCACGTGAGACTTGCCTCTCCGCAAATTTCTTCCTGTGCGATTATAACTTTGCATGCGTATGGTAGATTTAAAAAAAAAAAAAAAAAAACTTGATCACAAATTTGTGTACACTCATCGGTTGATAGAATTATGATCTGACCTCAATTTGGGCCACCAAGTTTATTGTGAACGAAACTTTTTTTTTCAATCCGCTGAAAACGGCACTTGGGAAGCTTCTAAGATGAACTGTGGTGCAAATTTTAATAATGATCGGGTACACCAGAAACATTTAAAGACACAACATGTTTCTTCGGAACTACTAACAGAGAACACCGACACCTGCCCCGTTGTGTGAATTCTGCATGAGCGCGGTCATGATGGTGTTCCTGTTCAGCTCCTAAATAACAATGCCATTACTCTGGGATTTCTATGCCATCTACGGCAGGCCAGCATATAGAACAGATTGCGCACGAGTGCTCCGTGAGCGTTCAGCTGGTAATCATTTCCTCCCCAATTGAGCAATAGTTCCAACTGGACGAAGACGAAGCATTCCTGTCCAATATTTGCCACATGCTCGCCTCCTCCAGGCGTTGCAGGCAGCCCGGCACAACCCATTTGTTATTTAGATGTTGTCCAGGTGCCGTCGCGTTGTTATCCCAAGCGTCATTTTCGCTCGGTGAACGAGCTTCTGGGACCGGACCAACCTAGAGGCTTAAGAACCGGGGAGCTAAGAAATTCACTCACATAGCTGCGTGGGTTTGCTGTAGAGGACGCATCCCACGTGTGGGAGAAGAGGCCGACATTGAGCGGCAGTTTGGTGTGGCCGTCTGATACAGAATGGGTATGCGTAATCCCTTAAGTCTAGGTGTTTCAGGAGCTCGTTCTCTCCCGACAAGAAAAGAAATCTTGACAGCGCGTACGTACACCCTTTAAAACGACCTTGAAGAGCTACTACGCAAAACTCAACCCCGAGAATGCAGAAATAAATAACGACAGTATATAAAAAAAAGAAAAAGAAATTGAAATTCGTTGGATATTTTGTGTGTTCGTGTCGTTACTGATTCCTGCAGTCTCGGGGTTGAACTATGTCTAGTAGTAACTACCAGCTCGACTGCACCCTTACCTTCTGTTCTTGAAGGGCCATGTGCTTTCCCGGGAAAAGCCTTGACAGGACTTGCATATCTTTTATAAGAATCCTGAAGGGCCACGTGCTTTATCATAGTCGCTGCACTATTAGTAGGCGCATAAAACGTGCCTCCGACTGGTATGGTTACCGCGTCTAGAAAATTCGCGACCACCGCCAGGGTTTTATTCCCGGCTTCTGGTTGGCCACCTATGAATTTGTGCAGAAGCCCTAGAACGAGCGCAGCCCACTTTCCACCAATTGAGCTTTCTGTATTCTCTCCTATACTTCTCAATTAATGGCCAAACTTTACCTATACACGGCTCTGGTGACACAGACCGTGGGAGTTTCGGCAGTCAGGATTTCGGACGCCGTGACGAAAGCGACAGCTGTTTGTGCTTTTCGACGGCATTTCTACGACCCACTGCCAGGATGGCGGGATTCGGCATCATGACACCACGGTTTTTTGGAACAAGATTTATTCCCACTTCAACGGCACTTTTTGATGTAAGGGCGAAATAGAACACTAAACACACGAGTCGGAGAAGCGTTCCAGGCACCATTCTTTTAGGCACGTTCATCTGCAATGTATGAATCAACGATCTTGCGCTTTGCATTAGTTCGCTTATAATTACACTCTTAAAGAAGAAACAAAACTACTGGTATTTACAGGTAAAAACTAGTAACTGCTTGTCAACATATGTTATTAGGCCGTAAAAACGGTAGTAACGTACAAGCTAGTAACGGTTACTAAGTCAAGAAGCTAGTAATTGTTGCTAACCTTCAAACAGAAACCATGTATTTAACTACCTCTAATTAGTAATCGCACTACCGCCCGACAGAAGCCCGCAAACTAAATGAGTCAAGTGATTTCCGGTAGAAAAAGGCGTATGGTTATGCCACTTACCACCGAATGGCAGGGGCAACAAAAATTAAAACGAATTGAGTAATCCGGGTAGCGCTAGTCACCGTAAAATTAAAAGTACAAGAAAAAAAAGAGACAATTACAGATAGTTTATTCCAACGCTTTCACACTTGCAACTAGATACACATTTTGCAAACGAACATTTTCAGCGCACAAATAGTACAATACATTCAACACCGATCACATACAAAGTTGACAAACACGCGTGACACGCTTAGTCTAATCGACTCCAATCGCTAACTCTCTTGAGTGCCCATCTGTCTTTTATAGTGACCATTTGATTGCGCAAACTTGTTATGCATCAACCCCATCAGTGAATATTGTTGGAAATATAGTGCTCTTTTCGCACCAATATCCTTCCACAAGAAAGTTCTCAAACGATTGAAGGCATGTATCTCCTAGAAGGAAGCAAAGGTAAACACGTAAATTATTTGCGACAGTCACTAAAACAACCTCCCCCACCGGTTCTCAGCATTCATATCTTCGATTCACTGCTTAGCTGCCAAAACCGAGCTTTCTCGTCGCTTACGTTAATATAGGATTCAAACGAATGCGGTTAGTGTTGGCGAGAGATTGCTTTCTTGTCGTCACCCAGGGCAAACGAATGCTGTAACGAAGGGTGTGTACGGCGAAATGAGTGAAGCACTTGTTTCTGGGGAAGTTATAAGCGAATTCAGCAAGACTCCTAGAATGCCTAACATTTGTTTCATTAGTCCTAAAGCTAGATACACTATTTACGACGCACACATACGGTCGTGACTGTGCACTTTCCCGAGCGAAGACAGCTCAAACAGAAGCATTCCACCAGCGATCACACAAAGACCGAGACGAGGACGTTATCAGTGTCAAGTAGGAGCGAAACAACAAAACTTCTTGGACAGCGAAACACATGCCCCTGAACCGGCCGAACAAGCGCCGTTGAGCGGCGGATCCCATCCCGAGTGGCCCGGCTCGCTAGAGCTATCATCGGAGCAGTCCACATCCATGCACACACTCGCCCAGACGAGCTCTCGAACGTTAACTATGCACTCCAACACGGGAACACAAGAACAGCACACGACACACGGCAAAAACGGCACGCTCGAATCGCATAAATGAGCATCTTGCTAACTCCAACTGGTACCAACTTGCTTGTCCTACAATGTTGCCAAACGTATCTTGCGAAAGAGAGATATATGTTTTTGAAGAACACACGAATAAAACAATAACAGAATGAAGCATTATTATCTTCCGAAACGTTTTCGTGCGTGCTTCGTGGCTACATTTATCCCAAATTGAACCAAATTGAACTTATAGACGCTCCCAAAAGAAAGAACAGGGAAAGGAAAGTCAGAAGCGGTATGGCCATTGCATCAACAATAGCTGCGCCTGGCTGCGCACGCGGCAGCGCTGTCTTAAACGACATGCTGGAAAGAATGTTGCGATCCCTCTGAAGTCAGCTCCAACTCTTGAGCGTGCTCCCTCCTACAATATTTGATGCTACGATTGTGTGTGGATACATCCCTCTGCGTTCTGAAACATTAAAAGCGTCAGTAACGTTGGTCATCGGTAATGCAGCCGACGCTGCGATATCGTCCGCTCCTCTGGAGTAGTGAATATCTAGTAAAACAGTAGTAATGGTCAGAAAAAGGTAGGATCTGCTGCATTAACTAACTTTTCCTCCCTATCGCGCGCTTGAGGTGATAGTTAGTGAAAGTTAGTAACGGTAAAAAAGGTAGTAACTGCTGCAGTAACTAGCTTTTAACTAGCTTTTGTTTAGAGTATATGAGTGATGATCCTGCCGGGGGTTTTTGATCGTTAGTTTTAGTTGTGCATAAAATTAGTGTACCTGTGTTGCTGTTTGTTACCATAACTCGAATTTAAGGCGTTGCTTGTAGATAAACTAGCGTTCTCCTATGGAATCTCGGTAGCTATAATCATCTTCACCTAAGGACCCGTAGCAGAAACATCCGGATCCTCGACGAGCGTTACTATGTTTATCCTTGATGTGGGAAATTAAAATATATCTCGGTGCATTGGAGATCGGATGTTATCTCATCAAGACGTGGGCGGTTGAAAGGCCAAAAGCATCGCTTTTTCCTCCAACATCCAAAACTTGTAAACTGTACTTCACGCGGCAAACAAAACGAACCGCGCAAAATATATTTAGGCGGCGAGGAGTATAGTAATATTTTTTTCGGAGCAAGTAAAAAGCCACTGCGTATGGTTATAAGGTATAGCAACGTATGCAAGGCTGCCAACAAAGTGTGCTATAGCCCTAGGCGCTTACTATATCCTTGTTTGGTGCCAAGCCACGAAAACTACAAATGGCGCGACCAATTACACGGAAGGAGAAACGACACTGCAGTTGGCAACGAATGCAACATTGCCTGAATCAAAAGCTTTTAGCAATAAAAGCCAGTGTAACAAGGTCATCTGAATTAACAAAAGTAAATGTAGCAAGGTTACCTGGATCAACAGAAGCCAATGTAGCAAGGTCACTGAAAATGCACGGTATTCACTTCAATAGCGTTTCCACTTCCAAAAACATATCCACTTCCAAAAACACTAGCCGGGTTATAAATTTTTTGGGTGAAGTATTCCCAACCACAGACAGCCCGCCGCTCGTCCTTTAGCGGACAATGGAGAACCAGAGGATTGGGTTAAATTTTGAAAAGTTATGGGAAGACCGTTAAGAAGCTGGTGTAAGCGCCGGCCTCGGTGGTGTGGCAGAAAAGCCGGCGTCGCCGGTCTTACGCGAAAATGTTGATTGGTCGACATTAGCATGACGTCACAGCCACATGACCTCGGGCGGGAATTTCAAATACCCACAACGCACACGTTAAACGTGACGTCACGCGTGGAATGAAAGTTATTAAAAACATGACACGTAATGCGAATTAAAGGTACAAAGATGTCTCAAATGATTTTACATTAAAAAAAAATTATATGCACTGTAAAAAAATAAAAAAAATTAGGCGCGATTTCAAGCCACGATTTTTCGGTTGCGGGCGAGACATGCTACTGACAAGGCTACGCAAGGCACGCGTGCGTGTCCGCCGCACTTCCTGCTCACTGGCAGGAGGAGCGCGAAAATAGAATGAGAAAGCGATGCAAACGGGGCCAGTTTTCCACCCTTAAAGTCGAAGCTTAAGCGTCCTCCAGGTTTCTGTATTGCACTTTATTACTTTTCACAATAAGCATTCTGATTTTCTTAACGTACGTCAACGTGTCCGTCAACTCTGATACGCTCCTTCCTTGACCGCTTCTTTTTCGTAGCCAAATAAAATAATTGTAGCACACTGACCGGCGTCAGTGAGCATGCGCAAGGTAAATTCTGGATAATCAATACCCTGCCTTCCGCTGTTTCGGAACTACTGCTTCGCCATCTGTAGGGCGCTAGATTTGCGAATAGGTAGGACAACGGAATATCGTTTGTTTAATTGGGGTTTTGTTTAACGTGTCCCTGAAGTTATTAAACATCACAAGCTCTATCGTGCTTAGATCAATATATTTGTGGTGGGTAGCCATTTAAGAAAACACAAGGTACTATCACGACATAGGACAAACCCGGGATATCATGCATATAGCTCAAATAGGCCAAAGGAGGAACAAGAACAGATTGCATTTAGAATCTTCATGAAAATGCATAGCAGAGTGTAAGATATGTTCACTATTACATTTACATATGTTTTGTGGTTAGCCACTAAATCTACAGTGATCACGTCCAACGAAACAACAGAAGACAAAACGACAAATCGGCCGACGACGATGGAACCATCTCCCAAACCGACAACTTCCGAAACCACTGGTTCAGAAGTATTAAAGTCACGGAAAACACGAGGTATTTAACCTCACTGGGTAATGTCTCGATTAGCTAGGGCACTACTTTGAAAGAGAAACATTTGATAGAGCAAAGCACTAGAAGAAACGGATATGTGCGTGAGGAAGTGTGGTTAGAATTAGGGCGATATAATGTTAGTTCATGCGATATTTTCACAAATCCTAGCCTCCTTATATTGGAATGTTTTTTAGTGGTTACTTTGTTTCAAAAGACATCCCTATATCGCGAGTGAATAAAGAATGACCCGAAAACTTTATTCCTAAAATCGTATTAGTGCACGAAACGCAGTCTTTAAATGAGCGTTTTTTCATAATCGTTTGGAAGCTATTAAACAGTGGCTTCAGGGAGGGAAACTTGTGTGCTCAATCCCAATTTTGTTCCTCAGTGCCGGGGTTTCAAGGTTGCGAAAAACATATTGTCTATTAATTTTTTGCTGAATTTATCCAGAAAACAAATTACTTAACGCAGCACATGACGTGGTCATGTGACCAGACGAAACCCAATGTCGACACATCACACCAGTTTCTCCCAGAACTAGGTGAGGACAATGACCACACGTGGCCTGACGACACTTAACCTGAAGTCGGAGTGGCGGCGTGGTGTCACGTGATAATATGAGCTTACGTTACGTGAAATTGCGTCACGTCAATTGTCCCACGATATTTTTGGAAAGTATTTTCCCTAAATACCCCGTACATTTAGTGGGAACGTTTACGTCCCGTAACCTCATGTCACTCGACCCTGTGACGTGCGGTGACGTATCGGTATCGAGTCCTAGCGTCACGTGATGTAACTTTTACTGCTAAGGGTAGCGAGCAAATTCATAGTGATCAAACGTTTTGAGCTACGGTCTTCCATTAAAAAGCATTTAGTAAGTATACCGTGTGGCAGGCTCATATAAACCAAAGTCGAAACTAGACGATATGCCTTCCATGAGCATAAATATGATTAAGATGTATATTTAAATTTTACAATATTTTCTTTCGTGTTACCAGCTACGAAATCTCTTGCGAACACGACCGAAGCTTTAGCAGAAGAAACGACAGCGCAAGAGACTGCGAACTCAAAATCGACAAACTCAACTTCGGAAACAACGTCATCAATGATAACAAAGTCTTCGAAAACTCCCGGTATTTATTTTCGCTGAAAAACTATTCATATAGCTAGGACCGCCTCAAAATTTAGCTTAGACATTTCGTTGAACAATGCCGTTGCAGAGGCTAAACTGTCTCAGATGGTGGCGGAGGTATAGATGTGATGGGTTGTTGGACTTCCTCAAACATTTATACCCACTCAGCTCTTCAAACTCATCAGCCATTCAATAAGATTTAACAAGCCTTCAATAGGCTATTTGAGCCTGCCTATGTATCAGAAAAAAGATATAATTCAGGAAAAAAATTGTCCATTTCCCTATAGAGCTATTGTTTTCAAATGCTCTTTTTAACCACGGTCCAGTGACGATTGGAATTACAAGCCAAGTGACATTGTTGAAACGGGATTGTAAGAGCTGTTTGTTTTTTTCGAAACATTCGACGGTACTTTTATGTACCGTTGCATATTACTACTTGAATAATTGAGTTTCACCTTGTGTTTGTAGTGTACAGATTTTATGTCTATGACCCTCCCTACTATACAGCCTCTTCGGGCGATGTAGGTATGCAAATAAATAAATAAATACACTTCAAACCCACTCCGTCCTTCAAAACCCTTCTGCGCTTCAACGCCCCCCAGCAACCTATACCCTCTCCATCATCCAAACCCCAACCTTTCAAACACCTCAGCATTTGAAACAACCATAGCAATTGATATCTTTCATTCCATCAAATATACTAAGCCCTTTATAATATTTCAATCTTGCAGCGCTTTAAACGTCTACCTTTGATCCAGTTTTTTCTTGTCTAGTTCCTTAGCTACGAAGATTTCAAGCCAGGAGTGCAGTAAAGAAAGAAAGCATGATTGGCCCGAATGACCAAAAATTAAGCTATTTACATCTTAAGTGGAAGTTTATCTTACACATAGAGCTCTAAGCGATATTCACGCGAGAAAGAAATCCCCGGAATATTTCCGCAGAGCGTGCACCACGTGACGAATTTGAAGCCACGATTTTTCGGTTGCGGGCCAGACATGCTACTGACAAGGCCACGCAAGGCACGCGTGCGTGTCCACCGCACTTCCTGCTCACTAACAGGAGGAGCACGAAAATCGAATGAGAAGGCGATGCAAACAGGACCCGTATTCCCTTCATAAATTCGAAGCTTCAACGCCGTCCAAGTTTTTGTATTGCACTTTATTACTTTTCACAAAAAGCAAGCTCTTTTTTTAACGCACGACAACGTGTCCGTCAAGTGTGATATGCTCCTTTCTTGACCGCTACTTTTTTGTAGCCAAATAAAATAATTGTAGCACACTGACCAGCTTCAGTGAGCATGCGCAAGGTAAATACTGAATAATTAATCGTCTGCCTTCCGCCGTTTTGGAACTACTGCCTCACCATCTATAGGGCGTTAGATTTTCCAATAAGTATGACCAGCGGAATATAATTCTTCTAATTCGGGTATGGTTTAACGTATCCCTCAAGGTATTAAACATCACAACCTGTATTGTGCTTAGATCAATATATTAGTGGTTTGTAGTCATTTAACAAAAACCACAAGGTACTATCACGACAGGGGACACGCCTGGGATATCATGCGTATAGCTCAAATAGGCCAAAGGAGGAACAGGAACACATTGCATTTAGAATATTTACGAAAATGCATTGTAGAGGGTAAGAAATGTTCACTTTTCACTTGCGTTTGTTTTGTGGTCCGTCACTAAAACTACAGCGATCACGTCCATCGGAACAAAAGAAGACGTAACGACAAAGCCGCAGACGATGGTGGAACCATCTCCTAAACAGACAACTTCCGAAACCGCTGGTTCAGATGCAATAACGACCCCGAAAACACCAGGGATGTTTTCTCACTGCGTAATGTCTCGAATAACTAGGGCACTATTTTCAAGAAGTAAACATTTCATAGATCAAAGCGCTAGAAGTAAACATTTTATAGATCAAAGCGCTAGAAGGAACGGACATCTGCGGGAGGAAGTGTGGTTATAATTAGGGCGATCTATTATTAGTTCAAGCGATATGTTTACCAATTCTAGCCTCCTGATTGGAATGTTTTTCAGTGTTTAGTTTGTTTAAAAAGACAGCCCTATATCGCGAGTGAATAAATAATGACCCGTAAACTTTATTCCCAAAATTCCATAAGTGCACGAAACGCAGTGTTGTAATGAGCGGTTGTTCATAATTGTTTGAAAGCTGTTAGACAGTGGTTTCAGGGAGGGAAACATGTGTGCTCCATCACAATTTTTGTTCCTCAGTGCCGGGTTTTCAAGGTAGGGAAAAACATATTGTCTATTCATTCTTACGCTGAATTTATCGAGGAAACAAATGACTTAAGACGGCACATGACGTGGTCATGTGACCAGACAAAACCCAACGTCGACACATCACACTTGTTTCTCCCAGAATTAGGTGAGGATAATGACAACAAGTGACCTGACGACACTTAGCCTTAAGTCGGAGCGGCGGCGTGGTGTCACGTAATAACATGAATTTACGTTACGTGAAATTGCGTGACGTCAATTCTCCCACTATTGTTTTGAGAAATATTAGGGAGTTTTAGTAGATCGTTTTCAAAGACCCGCTATCGCTACGAGCGCGCGCTTCAGAGCATGCATCGAAGTGGCAGCGCGAGCTGCCGCTACGATTAGCGTGGCCTGAAAACACGATCTACTTAAACTCCCAATTTTCACTAAATCCCCCTACGTTTAGTGGGAAAGTTGACGTACCGTAACCTCATGTCACTCGACCTTGTGATGCGCGGTGACGTCATGGTATCGAGTCCTAGCGTCCCGTGATGTAAATTTTACTGCTAATGTGAGTGAGCAAATGCATTGTTATCAAAATTTTTGAGCTACGGTCTTCCGCTAAAAAGCATTTAGCTTTCTAAAACCTTGGATATACCGAGTGGAAAGCTGAGACAAAAACCAAAGTCTGAACAAGACGATATGCCTTCCATGAGTATGAACATTATTAATATATATTTAAATTTTACAATATTACCTTTCGTGTGACCAGCTACGAAATCTCCGCCGAACACGACCGAAGCTCAAGCGAAAGAAACGACAGCGCTAGAAGCTGCGAACTCAACGCTGGTTAACTCTTCTTCTGAAACAACGGCTTCCATGATAACAAAGTCTTCGAAAACTCACGGTATTTATTGTCATTGAAAAACTATTCATATGGCTAGGACCGCGTCAACTTTTTCTTAGACATTTCGTTGAACGATGCCATTGAGGTGGCTAAACTTTCTGACATGGTGACGGAGTAATAGGCGTGATGTGTTGTTGGACCACCTCAAACGTTCATACCCACTCAGCTCTTGAAACTCAACAGCCCTTCAATAAGCTTTAATAGGCCTTCAATAGGCTAGCATGTCTGTGTATCAGAAAGAAGATATACTTTAAAAAAATTATACATTTCACCGCAGAACTGATGTTTTCAAATGCTCTTTTTTCCCGCGGTCCCATGACGATTGGAATAACCTGCCCAGTGATATTGTGAAAACGGCATTGTCACAGTTTTCTTTTTTCAAAAGACTTAATGCTATTTATAACTACCGTTGTGTATTACTTCTTAAAAACTTTGTGTTTCACCTTGTGATTGTAATGTACAAATTTTATGACGGTGCCCCTCCCTACTATAATGCCTCTTCAGGCAATGCAGGTATGCTAATAAATAAATAAATAAACTGCAAACCCCTTCAGTCCTTTAAAACCCTTCTGCGCTTGAAACCCCTTCAGGAATTTATTCCCTCTCTACCATCAAAATTCCTCAACCGTTCAAACGTCTCAGCTTTCCAAACAACATTTGTAGTTCAAATCGTTCATTCCATCAAATATAGTTTGCATTTTATAATCTTTCAACCCTGCAGCGGTTTAGGCGTCTACCTTTGAATCCACTTTTTTGTATAGTTATTTAGCTACAAACCTTTGAAGCCAGGGGTGCAGTAAAGAAAAGGCAGCATGATTGACCCGAATGGCCAAAAATTAATTTGTTTTAATCCTAAATGGAAGTTTATCGTACACATGGAGCTCTAAGCGATGTTCACGCGAGAGAGAAATCCCTGGATATTTCCCGAGAGTGTGCACGATGTTGCGAATACGACATGCTTCAGCTATTCGGCGCGGTGGCGTCAGGTGGTAAAAACTATCCCTGCTTGGCGGAGGATAAGTTTGCTTCTAACGCCTATACAGTTTTAAAAGGTTCGGTGCCAATCGAAGAAGCTGTTAAAAAAATGTCTGAAGGAGGTGCCAAGAGCAAAATCCATCTAACTTACATGAGAATGTAAGTCGACCTACTCCCCATCAAGAGGAGCTCACTTGCCACGATGGCAGCAAAACGGAATAATAATCAAGCTATTCATCACAAAACCACCATATGGCAGTGGAATTGCAGCGGATTCAAAAACAAGTCGGTTCACTCTCTGAATTCATTGCAGCATCTACCTCCCCTCCGGATGTCATATCACTCCTGGAGACCGATTCTCCCGCTCGTCTTCCCGGCTACGTGACGTACGGAGAAGACACCGGAAAAAAACCTTCATATTCTGGTTAGCGAACGAATTACTGCTATTCAACACGCTCTACAACAAACAGAACAGCTGGGAATCCTGCTCGAGCTCATCCCGCGTGCCAAGAAACAAGCCCACAGTCTTTTCATCTTAAATATGTATTGCAGACCGAAGTGTAAAGATCCTAGTATCCAACACGTACTCCTGCAGGCCATCCACAAAGCGGGAAGTCAGCCTCTCCTCATAATGGGAGATTTCAACGCGGCCCACCAGCTCTGGGGCTATGCGTACTCCGATAAACACGGTAATGCCTTGCATGCACTCATCGCAAACGATGATCTTACCCTCCTAACTAACCCTGCCTCCCACACCCGCATGGGCAATAGCGTCACCAATGACACCTCGCCAGACTTAACTATCACTAGCCACATCCCGCACGCGGACTGGGAGCACCTCGGAGAATATTTGGGAAGCGACCATGCCATTCTAGCCACTACTATATACGGCGCAGAGTACAAAGTCAAACTCGGCAAGGCACGCCTGACCGACTGGACCAAACTCCGAGATGAACGAGAAAAGAGACTGACAACGACAGATCACCCCTCGCTTACTCTGCAAGAGTGGGTATCTCGTCTCGTCCAAGATGTCCAAACCCACACTAAAAGTATCGAAACGTCCACCACCACTCCATGTGTGGACACTAGGATTCTCCACGTATGGGAGGCTCGCCGAAGTCTAATTAAGCGCTGCAAGAAACAGAAGCTCAACCGCAAGCTAAAAAAACGTATTGCGAGGCTCACAGAAGACGCGGCACAGTACGCCTCCGAATTGTGCAAGGAAAACTGGCTTGCCCTCTGTGACGGAAAGTGCAACACCCTTAGTACCTACAAAACCTGGAAACTGCTCCGCTTACTTATTGACCCGGCCAAGAGCAAGACGACGTCCCAACACACAATGGACAAAGTCATCCATCAACACGCAGGAGACACACGCCATCTCCTCGCGACTCTCAAGACCCGTTACCTCCCTACTCATCCCACGGAACCCCTTCCCCCATACTCAGGAAGCCCGAATCCGCTCCTAGACGCGGACATTCATCTGAATGAAGTTACGGATGCTCTTGCCAAGATTCGCCGCAACACAGCGCCCGGATTAGACCAAGTTACTAACAAGGCCTTGGCCAACCTGGACAACCCTTCCCTTCTAGAACTGACTGATCATCTAAATGACATCTGGCAGACGGGAATCCTCCCTGAAGAATGGAAAACTGCGGAGGTTAAACTGATACCTAAGCCGAACAAACCACCCAGCACTGACAACCTTCGACCCATTTCCCTTACGTCGTGTGCAGGGAAACTGTTGGAACATATCGTCTTAAACAGACTGCAAGCATATCTCGAAGATCACGATAAGCTCTCAGTGACAATGTTTGGCTTCCGCTCGCATTTGTCGACGCAAGACGTTCTACTCCAGCTTAAGGAAGAGGTAATGCTGCCTGCTACGCGCAACTCACCCACAGCCATTCTTGCTCTAGACCTCAAGGGGCATTCGACAATGTTAAACACACTGCCATCCTCTCACAACTTAACACCTTCGACTGCGGCCATAGAACCTACCAGTACATTAAGGATTTTCTCTCCGGGCGCAGAGCGATACTGAAGGTGGGCGACCTCGCCACAGAACCAGTCCTGCTTGGCAGCCGAGGTACCCCTCAAGGGCCGTACTCTCACCTTTGATATTCACCATTGCGCTCATCGGTCTCCCTGCCCTCTTGGACTCCATTCCCGGCGTACATCATGGCATATATGCCGATGACATTACGATCTGGTCCAGCACGGGATACTTTGGGGAAATCGAGGAGCGACAACAAACGGCGGCCGATGGGGTCAGTGATTATGCCAAGTCATGCAGCCTCCAATGTGCTCCACAGAAATCAGAACTACTACTCGTTTCACCAAGAAGGAAAGGTTCTCTGGACCAACCCAATGTCACCATCTCTATGGAGGGCCACATCATCGTTTCATCTCCGCATATCAAGATCCTCGGTATGACCTTTCAGGCCGACCGCGCGAACACCATCCTGATAAATAAGCTCAAACACACCACAGACCAAGTCACCCACATGATCCGACGTATAACCACCAAAACGAGGGGTATGCGCGAGGTCGATACGGTTTGCCTAGTCCAGGCATTCATAATCTCCCGCATTACGTATCCCATACCTTATGCAGTCCTAACCAAGACAGAACTATCGAAGGTGGATGTAACGATCAGGAAAGCCTACAAACAGGCCCTCGGACTACCCGTCAGCACGGCCACCGACAAATTGTTAAAACTCGGCCTTTACAATACAGCTGACGAGCTCATAGAAGCCCATCTTTCTAGCCATAGAATGAGACTGGGAGCCACGGGCGCAGGAAGATTTCTTCTCTCTCGACTGCGACTCACAACCCCTCTACAGCATCCTCCTTCTGAAACCACGACTCTCTCTCACGAGGTCCGGAGACACCTCTCCATCTCACCGCTCCCCCGCAACATGCACCCCGTGCATCATACGGGACGAAGGGAGGCGAGAGCCCAAGCCATATACAAACGCTATGGCCACGAACCAACCACCGCATACACGGACGCGGCCTTTTATCCCGGCATAAGAGCCATGACAGCCGTCGTCGTCCAACAAAATCACCATGTCAGCAGCATCACACTACCAAGATACGAAACCTTACAAGTGGAAGAGGCGGCCATTGCTATGCCATCGCGCAAACTACAGCTGAAGTAATCATTACCGACTCGCAGCACGCGTGCCGTAATTTCTCGAGAGGAAGAATTCACCGTACAACAGAACGGATCATCTCCCAACACCCGCTGGATAGACTCATCACTATCATATAGACACCCGCCCACTCCGCTGTACCAGGCAATGCAACCGCCCACCTCTTGGCCCTAGAGTTATTGCGCCGGGCCCTGGGAGACGAGCAGGAGCTGCCGGTCCCATCGGTGACATATCAAGAGATCACGCAGCACTATAGGTTGGAGCGACGTATCTACCCACCCCCACATAAACAACTATCGAAAGAGCAGGAACGACATCACCGTGCCCTACAGACTAACACCTTCCCCCATCCCACTAAATGCCATATCTTTTTCCCCACCCTCTATTCCCCGTTATGCCGCTTTTGCGGAGCCCCTGGGACCCTATTTCATATGGTAGGAGGATGCGACCAAAACCCCACCCAATCGTATAACCCCTTCCAGTCTTCATACGAGCTTTGGAAGAGAGCACTCACCAGCTCCAACCTCGATGACCAGCTCATGCTCGTGTCGAGGGCTGTGGAAGCAGGGAAAGCTCAAGGCGTCTTGGAATAAGGACTCCTCCCCATCGCTTTCTCATAATAAAGATGTTTATCTCTCTCTCCCGCCGGCACGCCGTCAATGTGAGCGACATAGCTGAGCAACGCTCGCTGATTGCGTCATGCATATCGCTCCGATGATTTATTTTTCTGCGATTACCGCGTTTACTGGCTTATTTAAGCTGTCAAAGTCAAAATAAAAAAATATATTTAACCCAAACCAGGGCGCGATCAGCTGCTAATGAACGTTGGTCTGACCCCAATAGTGGCCACCGAGCTCATTGTGTACAAAAATATTCTGGTAAGCTTGAAAGACGTACGGTAGTGGAAATTTTAGTATTGATTGGGCACACCAAAAAAAATACAGTCAGCAACACGTTTCGTAAAAACTACAAACAAAGTATCGACACCTATCCCGTTGCGTGAGTCCTACATGAACGGGGTCATGATGGCGTTCCTGGTCAACTCCTAGGTAACAATGCCATTTCGCTGGGTTTTCTACGTCATCTACCGTAGACCTAGCCGGAGTAATCATTTCGCACGAGTGCGGCGTCAACATTCAGGTGAGAATAGCTTCCTCCCCGACTGAGCACGAGCCCTAACCAAACGTTGACGAAGCAATATTGTCCAATGTGTGCCACGCGCTCGCCTCCTCCAGGCGACGCAGGCCACACGGCACAACGTACTTGTTATCTACATGTTGTCCAGGTGCCGTCGCGGTGGTATCCCAAACGTTATTTTTCTCGGTCGACCAGCTTCCGGGACCAGACAGACCTAGAGGCGTAAGAAGCAGCGCGCTAAGGAACTTACTCGTGTAGCTGTATCCTTCGCTGTTGGATTCGTTGTAGGGGATGGATCTCACGTGTGGGAAAAGGGGCCGACACTGAGACGCAGTTCGGTGCGGCCGTCATATACAACGGGAAACTTCTTCCCCTAAGCCTAGGTATTTAGGGATTAAGTTCTCTCCTGGCAAAAATCTTTGCATATCTTACATACCTTTTAAAACGGCCTTGAAGAGCCACTGGACATAACTGAACGCCGAGACTGCGGGAAGCAATAACCACATGAACCCACACTATCTAATGGAAGAAACCGCTTGAAATTTGAAAGCCTTTGTGATATTGTGTCGTTACTGCTTCCTGCAGTATCGGGGTTGCTTATGTGTAGTAATCCCCATCAGCTAGTTTGCACTCTGACCCTGCTTTTGAAGATTCCTTAGCTCTTTAGAGAAAATACTTGACAAGCCTTACATATGTTTTTTAATGTATTAAACGGTCACGCACTTGGGCATGGTCGCTACACTATTAGTATGGTGCCCAATACGCGTCTCCGACGCGAATGTTTACCGCGTCAAAATAATTAGTCTCTTGATTTCCATCTGATGACGTGCGATGTGTGTCATGTTGTCTCGGGTCGCGAACGTGGCGGTGTCCCAGCAGCGGTGGTGTACGTGACAGACGCCTGTTCCACTGCCGGTCATTCTCTAGCTTGACAGCGTACGCAAGTTTGGGCAGCCAAGAGTTGGGACGCCGCGACGACTGCGACAGGCGCATTTGCTTGTGATTTTCGCCAGCACTTCTACGACCAATCTCAAGGGTCGCGACATCCAAAAGCACAGCCACCATTTTTTATTACATTACTTGTTGGCACTTCAGAAGCCCATCTTGATGTATGGGTGGGATAGGAAGCTAAACATACCAGTCGAAGACGCCCTCTAGGAACCATATTTTTAGGCACGTTCATCCGTAATGTATGGCACAGTGGGCTTTCGCTTTGCATTACCTCGCTTAATTGTATGAGTGGTGATCTCCCCATGTGTTTTAGCTCGTTTTATGATTCTGGTCATCGCTAAACCTAAAGGAGTGAATCCTTACCATGGCGAAGCCTTTGAAATAATCATACATAAAGGTAATGCAGCTGCATTGTTGTTTCTTAAGGTTACTCGAAATTAAAGGGCGTTACTTTTACATAATTTAACGCTCGCCTATAGAAACTTGGTAGTTATAATTGTTTTCACCTTGTGAAACGTAGAAAAAATAATGTTCTATAGTCGCTTACAAGTTAAGAAGGTAGGAGAAGCTCCTCCCAGAAGCGTGATGCGCCGGTTTGAAATCCCTCCGCAGTCGAAAGGAGAGTTCACTGGAAATGCTCCTTGTTCCGCTTCAATGGATTGATAATGGCCACAGAGTAATGCCAACCTGTCTTCGACCCCACGTTTTAAGAAAGCGACCTTTGTATTCATCGGAGGGAGAAGCGAGCCCTGGAAGCAGCCTTTGTATCCATCGAAGGTGGAAGCTAATCCCCGAAAGTCGTCTTTGTTTCGATCAGAGGGAAGAATCTAATCTCCTCTCGTGGCTTCCACAATGCTAAGTCAAAGTCGAAAGATAAAGCAAATATGTACAGAAAGGCAAGACCCTCCTCGCCAGTTGGCCGCAACGTCACGGAAACGACGGGACGCTATTGGATGCGGAGGTGGCGGAGGGATATATGATTCCCTTTGAGGGGCATTTGCCGCTACCTTCTTGACTTGTAACCTACTATAGAATCCACAGGGTAATTATTTGTGAATGCGATAGCATTTATCTTTGCCCACCGCGAAACTAAGCGGTGAACCTGAATACGTGCATAAGTCGTAATGACAATTTATCCGCTATATCTAGCGGGTAACCTGAATTGGTGCATAGGTCATGTGACGTGGGCGGCCTCAAAAACGACTTCTAAGACGACATCTGGGACATCAAGGACGACGTTAGGACGACGTTTCTGACTACGACGTCAAAGATGACATCTAAAACAACCTCTAAGACTACCTCTAGGGCGACTTCAAGAACGACTTCTATAAAAAATTCAATAACTCCATCAAGAACTACTTCTAGGGCGAACTCTAGGACGACCTCTAGAGTGTTCTCACGAGACGACCTCAAGTACGACATCTTCGATGATTTCAAGGACGACGTCTAGAATGACCTCTTGGATGACGCCGGGGATGACGTCAAGGTAGTCAGGTCCTTCGAAGGGGGTACGAATGGGAAGGAGCGCGTACTGCACCTCCGCAAACACGCGGCGCAAAGGGTGCAAGCCCAGCGAGCTAAGAGGTCTACTGTGCGAACCTATTTCGTATTAGGAGGCCATCAAAAAACATAGCTGAAAATCATGAGTAGTAGCTTAATAATAATTTTATATTAAAAGTACGGCGTCTCGACGAGCATTCTTTATTTTTTTCTGAATGCGGAAAATTAAGATATATGTAGGTTCATTTTATATCAGATATTATCAAGACGTACGCGATTCAAATGACACTACCATCGCCTCTTCTCCGACAAGAAATTCTTTAAGATCTTCGGGTGACAATAAAGAATGTGCAAAACTTTTTTCTTGAGATGACAAAGAGTATAATGAAATCTTTGGTAATTTTTTGAGCAAAGTAAAGAGGAATTGTCTATAATACCTTTGTATAGCACTGTATGCAAGCCTGCCTTAGCAAATGTTTAATAGTCGTATGCGTTTATTTGATCGTTGTTTTGTGCCCAGCCTCAAAAACTGCAACGGTCACGACCGAGTACACAGAAGAAGAAACGACACTCCAGCCTTCAACTAATGCAACATCGGCTGAATCAAAAACTTCTAATACAACGAACGCGAACGCAACAAAGTCGCCTGAATCAACAACAGCCACTGAAACAAGGTCACCTCAATCAACAAGAGCCACTGTAACAGGGTCACCTGAATTGACAGAAACCAATATTACAGGACGGCAGACAATTCAAGGTAATCATTTGTATAGCGTAATTTTTCATACCACCGCGCCCTCAGGCTGAAAAAGAAAATAAAGTTAGCCGTGACGGAACTTTTCAGGGTAGATTATTCGCCCCTGCGGCCCGCCATCTCCCTCTGGCGGGCGAACATAGAACCAGCGGATTGTGATAAAATATACATTTTTGTTTTGCGCTTCGTACATTAAAAAAAAAAATGGCAGGCTCATTTGCTTGACGCACATCAACGTGTCCGTCACCTGTTATATGCTCGTCCCTTGACCGCTTCGCTTTTGTCAACAAAAATAATTTATTTCAGCACACTGAACAGCGGCAGTGAGGAGGCGCGAATGAAAACCTGGTAATCTATCCCGTGCCCTCCGTTACTTTGGAAGTTCTACCCCGACAACTATAGTGCGTTAAATTCGCGAATCTGTGGAACTAATAAAAAAATGTGTTATTTTTCCGGATGAGGCATAATATATTATTCAAATTAATAAGCCTCACAATCTGTATCATTGTTGCTGCAATATTTTTGCAGTGAATAGTTCTTTAAAAAAAATGTACTTCGACGAGAGAGGACAAACCTTGGGTATCATGCGTATATGCGCAATAGGTCAAAGAAAGAACATGTATACAGTGAATTTAAGATATTTATGGGTATGCATAGTGGAAGATAATATGTATTGATCTATTACTCTAATATTTTTTTTGGTGATAGTCACAGAAACTACAGTGTTCAGGACCAACGGGACAGAAGAAGAAAATACGACGAAGGAGGGGACGACAATGGAACCCATTTCTAAACCAACAACTGCTGAAACGACTGGTTCCGATACAGTGAAGCCACCGAAAACACGTGGTATTTATTCTCACTGCGCAATGTATCGTACATCTACGGCACAATGCCGAAGGATTGTAAACGTTTGCTAGAGCAACCCGCAAAAAAAGAATAGATATGTGCGGGAGGAAGTGTGGTTCGAATCAGGAGGGTATAATGTGGAATGTTTTAAAGTGTTTTGTTGAACCATAAAGCTGAACCATATTGGCATCATTGGGCGACACTCCGCGTGCTATCCCCGTTTGCCCTCGCTGATCAAAGCGATTAAACTACGTACGCTCCTGACGTGCACCTGTTATTGAACCCGCTAAATCGTGGCAAGACAAAATAATTCATCGAATAGCCCCGCATCCTCCCTAGCTTTAAGAAACAAAACAAGCCGTTATGTTGCCGGGGGCCTGCCGGTGGTGCCGTCTTTCAGTTGAAGGGTCAGTCTGTCCGGCTGAGTTCTGTCAAAACTTATCCGCAGCATATATTTTACCTTCCCTCTTTTTTGTCTATGTGGACGGCTATAAATTTCGGTTTTCTTGCGAATAAACCCAGCTGCGTTTGATATTTTGTGTCGCCTTGTGCGTTACTTTTGTTTCTCCGTGCTATTGTGTTTCCTAACCACCTCGTCCTCATACTTTCCAAAACTTTCACTTCTTGCCGATATGGTGTGGGTTTTCGAAGCACTATACAAATATAAATAACGCCGGGCTGTTTCATTTGAATCACCGTTCGCGTACACCTAGTCAGAAATTAAAAAATTGTACCTTAAAAAATCTTCTAAACTCTGCTCGACTGACCGCGTGCGGTGACGTCAATGTGATTAATTTCATTGCGTTAAATGCGACCACATCGAATTCCTTTCCGCAGGCGATATGAGTACACGATCGTGCTATAAAGGAACCGTAATCAACTGGAGCCTCGTTTCTATTTATCTCTGGACTTTTATCTTTGAATTTTTAAACAAAAGGTTTTCATAGGCGTGCTTCAAAAGCTGAAAGTCTGCGTGAACAAATGCGGTTGTTGGAATCTTTAGGTTTAAAAAAAAAAAAGACCCCGTGTTTTTGGGATCGCTTAAAGAAACAGTTAATCGCGAAAGGCTGAAATTTCCTGTCAATGTGACAATCTATTCACTGAAGACGTACGAAACGCCAGGCGTTGCTTCTTTACGCTTTTTGCCATGCGATTCTTTCTCCCGACTCTAATCGGCTAATACAGCAACTCAATTCATTGCGGAAACACCAGTCAAGTTGTTGTATTAGCTGTGTGGAGCTGAGGGCACGAACTTTCACTTTACCCAGCGATGTGCTCAAATGTCGCCAATTTTGTAAAGCGCATACAATTCGCGCTTCTACCTGAATGGGTCTACAGCGAACACTAGGAAACCGGTGCAAGACAACAAAAGTAGAATTTCCTATGCACTAAACATTTTTTCTCAACTTTTTGTTAATCTACATACCTGGCTTTTTTACCATGCGGTTTCTAGTTGACACACCGCTGACCTGCCTTCTTGGAACTCACGTCGGTGTGCCCGACGTCCATCTTCGGGACGGTTTGTGCGACTACGTTATCTTCATGCATGTAGTGTACAACGAGTCATCCCGTGATCTCCAGGCCACCAAAAATGGTTTGTTTAACAAAATATTACTCGACGTTATCAGATTTAAGCCACGGGCAGAATAGACATACTGAACCACTCTACACCCACATATGCAGCTTCTTTTCTTTTTTTCTAAGACGGAAAACAATTTTATAAGAAAAGAGCACTTGAAATGCAGAAATCATTTCTTCTGGAATTCACCGCACCGGATGTCGTTTAGAGAGTATAAATGGATAATTAAATAAATTACCTAAACTCCACTGATTATTTGATGTACCTCCCTTATGTAATGCTTGGAAGAGGTCCTTAAAGTAATAAAATGAAATGAAATGTATTGAATTATTCACTCAAACGGCGACACTACCCAAAAAAGTGAACGTTTGAACCACTTGTCTGATCTAAATGGGATTTACAAAACTTGTTTCTGATCATGTTGAGAACATTTGTTCCACATTTTGTTAACCTGGGTAAAATACAAAAAAAAATTGCAAATGTTTGAAGATTAAAGTGGGCGTGTCTGCGTAGTAAAACTATTGTTTCGAAACTAATCAAAATTTGTTGTTTTTATGTGTTTCTTTTTTTGCTTTAGGACAGTTCAGAGCAGATAGATATGGGGCTATATTTCTATTTTACATCATCTTTTATGGCACAAAATCCCCATAAACACAAATACTGTTTTTTAGATTTGCATTCTTTATGCATTTTTTAAGTTTTTGTGCATAAAACAAAAACAAAAATAAAAAATACAAGCTTATACCTATCTCCCAAAAACATTTCATTCCAGAAACTTTCATTAAAATTAATCCAAGTAACGTAATAAAAAAACCATTGTTTTCCTAAAGCGAAATTTATGCGAAAACGTGGGATGAATAAAAAATGTGTTCAAAGTGCTTCAACCTCTACCTTTTTTTAGCATGGGTGTACAGAATATAATTTATAAAATTAATTATGTAATGTAAACTAATGAAACTCATGCAATACTCTCGATGGTGGCGGATGTAAATATGACACTTTTCGAAATCAAATATTTTTGGCAGAAATTGTTCTTTCTTGGTAGTGTCCCTCCTTAAACTGGCACATTCCAATTAAAATTGTGGTGGCGATCAGTGGATATCTGTTCGTAGTCTGCGCTGGGGGTTTCTATACTTAATAATGGAGTTCTAGTATATTGTTTTGATAACGCCGATAACAGTACCCGATACTAGAACAGCGTTCTTGAGCATGCCTACCAGATACATCCTTCTGTACCATACAAACTAATTCCCTAGTTACAGGAGCACTTTTAACTGTTATTGAGCCAACGGTAGCTGCCTTAATCGTGATCGGTCGGAGTTACACGGCGGGGCAAACAGTAATTGAGCCGATAACGATCATTAAATTCAACTGAGAAGGTGCAACCTCAGTTAAGATGCAACCCCAATATGAGTGCCGTTTTGGCTCTTTTCTGACGGTTTACAACTTTTTTCCTACCTGTTCTACAGTCATAAAGTTATCGTCAACTTAAAAGAAATATTTTCAATTATACTTGAACGTTTCAATATTACGATCATTTTAGTTTTTAGTGTATTACTCAACTTTTAATAGACCACAGTCTCGAATATTGAACACTTTTTTCCCCTCCAGTTATAACGTCCCAAAGTCCCTGACAATTTACATAAACCGTTGGTTGGATATAACAAACTAAAAAATAGGCAAATAACTACAGGGAACGTGTATTTTGCAATAAATATAAAATTTAAACTTGTATTATTTTATTGTGCTATAAAAATGAGTTCAAATCAGTTATTCAATGTTACGAGACATTAAATTACAAAGCATCATTCTATATCTCATTTTGGACAACTTCGCAATTATATTACAGATGAAATTTAGTAATAGACGTCAAACGTTTTGCATTCAGTTGAGGCAAGTTGCAGTTTCTTATTATCAAATACAGGTGGCGGCACGTGTTCAAGAATAGCTTGTTGTGCATTTGCCGTTGTCTGCCGCTTGGAACACCCCGTCGAAGACTACAAAGCGCCAGATGTAAGGAAGTCATATGCCTGAATGCCCGCAGTGAGCAAGTCAGAAATTTTAAAACAAGCTCGAGGCTGATGGTGCATCACAGCTTCATATGCGCGAATCCACTCCACCTCGGTATACAGGCCGGGCGCGATCCAAATGAAATGGGTGCAATAAAAGATTCCCCCAGTTATGATTGCGGTAGGTACGCCAAAATAATTTAATCTTTTTATGAGTTGCAAAAATTATTTTCGCAATCACACTATGGCTTTTGTCGGAAAGGTTGGACTATACTTTGTTTCATAGCCACCTCCTTCGCTTTTACTGACGATGATATTAAAGAAAACACAAAAAACAACAGATCAAAACGTCTCAGTGGCTTTGAGCAAGCGCGCTGGCCTATGAATCCTTTTTTTAGATCGAATATCGGGCAAGATGCGCGCAATCTGACGGAGGCCAATCCTAGATACCCGTTGCGCGATATGCAAATTGAACTAATGGTTATTTTCGTTGTGGCGTGCTAGATGACATTTCTTGGCTTGGCTTGTAAAACCTAAGGGCACATTATTTGCGTCTTTTTTCCCTAGTTCAGAGCGCAGCCAACGCTACGTGCTGAAGAAGCCACTGAACCAGCGCGAAAGCGCGAGGTGGTGCACTTCTTTTTTTTTTCTGTGAATGTGCGATTATCGGCTGAGCGTGCTAGCTAATCCAAGTGTAGAAACTTTAAGAACAGAGAGGGAGGAACAAAATATCGAGACGATTGGGTGCGAGAAAGAGGACAAACGGCCCGATGGACCAAGTACTAAGCTTCACCAGGTTTACCCGGCTCCCAAGTATGACAATTGTCCCTGTTAATATACTATATAAATGCCTTCCCGTTTCACGTAAAAACGACGAAAAGACGCTCTTTCAGCTGGTGCCCAAACCCGGAAAAAGACGCGATGAAAGGAACTTAGTCGAAAAAAAAAAAAAAACACGTTAATCTTCAGCAACGAGCGATGGTCAAAGAAACATTCTATCAACCCAAACCTCTGACGACTATTCATAGATCACCTGAATCTTAAAGTGGCGGTGCAACAATTTTATCTTCGAGAAAATTTGCAGTTTTAAATGTACAAAAAATAATAGAAAAAGCGCCTCATTTTTTTTTGTAGTATCGCGATTCCGTTGCGTAATAGCAAGAAAAAGAGAGGATGATTTCGCGATTTGCAGCCGCGGTGTGGCTGCTATGCGAACTAGGGTGTGACGCGCAATAAGTGTAATCTAATAAGTTGGCAAGATCTGTCATTGTGTGCTCACTGTAATGCTGTATGTGATAAATCTTTTCTTTTCAACATGAGTAAATGCGACAATAACCTTATATCATCGACAAAGTAAACGTACATTTAGTTTAAATGGCGCCATCTGCCCAAGGTAAAAAAATTCTTCTTTGAGCCTCATTCTGTTGTGCTCAAGGAAGAAAGAGCTTGCATTTCCTTAAAGGGGCCCTACAATCATATTTAAGCGTCGAACTTATTTGCAGTTTCCACGTCTGTTAGGGTTCGGGCAAGCCAGCGGGCACGGAGAGAGTAACTCAATATCAGTGCGTCATATTTTAACCGGACGACGCGGAAATCTCCTTCACCTACGGGGGCGACCCGCGGTGCCGAAAGCGCGTGAAATGTGACGTCTTTGGTCCTGGGCTTACCACTGGTCAGAACCAAAAAAAAAGATTCTTTTTAGTCGAAATACAAAATATAAGTGGCGCGAACTGTTTTAATTGTTTATGAAAGCAGTTTTTGTTCAGTACTTTAGATCAGAGAAGAAACAAATACAGTTTATAAAGTACGGAAACAAGAAATGACCCGTCGACATACCCGCCACCAAGCAATGGAAAAAGTGGCGCATACTAGAAATAGGGTAGTGGGATCAGGAACCGACGAGCGGCGAGCGTAGAAAGAACCCGGATTTACGCGTCGGCGCTGCGGTCGTATACAGGCTCGAGGATCCGAACGGTTCCGAGCGTTCCGAAGGCCTTCGGCGAGAAGGCTTGGCTTGCGGTTTGGCCGTTTGGCGGTATGGCAGCGCGAAGTGGCTCCCGTTCTTAACTGATCTTAACCCCGTGTTTGCTGTCGTTTGTGGCGAATGACGGGTCATGCCGAATTAGTGATTAATCACGCAGAAAATACAGTGCGAGCAGCCCTGGCTGCCCGCTTCAAACAGCCCATCCAGAACAAGCTTTAGTTGCGCCCTCTCGAGCCCTCGACACTGAGTGCGGCAGCCGTGAGCGCTCGCTCAGCTCACTTCACCTCTCTAGTTCACGGCCTCTCAAGCGACCAAGGACGTCATAAAGAAAGTTATTTTTGCGTTTTTTTTGTAAATTTTAATTTGCATATATCTTTTAAAATAAAGTGAAATTCGAGAAAAGAAAAGTTTAATTAAGTTACTACATTCAGTGCGCTAAAGTTCGGTTCAAATAAAAACCAGTAAAAGTCCTTGCAGGGCCCCTTAAAGGAAGTTCGTCTGACTATGTCAGTCCCACTTCAGTACGGAAGGACAACCTCTTTGCTCCTCTCTTCTCTCCTCTCTTCTCCCTCTCTACATTGCCCAAACCAATCTTCAAGGTCGCCATGTTATTCGCAAGCACATGCCGCTCGCGCTCTGAAAGAAAATCCTACTGGATCCTCCCTATCCCCACTGCGCGTCAATGCGCACGTGACTCGGAAGACGGTGCATGAGATGAGAGTGTTTTGAAGGCGCCCAAAATGTCAATTGCCTGACTTTTTTTTTATAGAACTTATGCGCTGAGGAGAAATTGTTTCAGTTCTTTAACTCGGACGTGCAGACGTGACAAGAAACAACTACCACAATTATTTGATCCGATTCGAAACATTGTTGCACATCCCTTTTAAACGGCAGTATTTGGGTGCTCAAATGGCAAAGCTGACTGCAGACATCGACGTTGTTTTTTAATATACGTCATTCATCGAACGAGATCTTGAAATTCTGAAACAACAATTGACATGTCTACATACCCAGATGACCAATACAGACCTTGCCATTAAGCCTTCTCTGTGCGACGATGAGCCGCAAGAATACATCCGTGCATTCGAGTGCAACGACCGTACCGTCAAATATTTGCCCCAGTTGGGCTTCAGGCTTCGAGGCCTCTAACAACGGCGGTCGTCCCAGACAATTAACAACGAATAGAGTGGGAGCATCGGCGGATTGACGCACGCCTCGATTGCGAAGCTTCCTAAGCTGCAAATTTGAAGTTTGAGATTCAACAAGAAAAATGGCTGCCTGTTTGGGAGCAATTTCAACAAACAATTAGAAACAACGAAACAATAACCGCGTGTGACAAGTTTAAGTACTTGAGAACGTCAGTAACTGAAGACGCGGCCGCAGCCATTGCCGGACTTCCGTCGACGTCCGCCTGCTACAAGGACGATGTCGACATTTTGTTTAGCAGATGTGGAAACGAACAAAATACTCATTCAAATGCACACGGAAAATTAAAAAAAAATTGCTTTCCTAGCCTCCTCCCCCCCCCCCCTGCCCGGTGCGATCTGCACAATTAGTACGTATAATTCAAAGCCTTTACGATTGAGTGCACGTTCATGTACGCGGGCTAAAATCTCTCGGGGTGAATGAAGATTCCTATTGCTCCATGCTACATTCTTTCCGGTTGAGACTTCTTCCATAAAAAAAGAGTTCTACAATACAACAAGAAAACTACATGAAAAGAAGCCGTTACTAATCAGCGAGGTGGGGAATGTGTGCCCACAAGCGGTCTCTTGAAGGAACAATGAACAGACCTAATGACTTCGCTCCAAGCTTCCAAGTTTTAGCTTGAAAGCCGCGAACGAGCATACAGGACTGCAAGGTCAAACTAACCTCCGGTGAAACGAACACAGAAAGAAAGTAGAAAACATCCTGCCACGCAATCTGTGATAAAGTATTCCGCATTCTCAATATTGTAGCAAACTTGTAGAGGAACGTCGTGCTTCATTTGCAATTGTAAGAAGCAGAGCAGAGAAATCCACTTCGACGATAACATTGACTGAAAATAAGAAAATCCTACAAAGAAAGCAGGCGCTTTCGTTGCATCCTCTCAAATCACATGTCCAATAACTGTAGAAGAAGGATCTTGCGTAATTATTGTCATGTTCGGGACGCGTCCACAAGGTGTGACGCCACTTTCAAAATCTTGGAGAAAAAAGCGCTGTCGGACCGACTCCAGAACAAAAAGTGACGGCCAATGCCTGCAGCAACAATATCTTATTGCTGCATACAGCCGAAGAATGGGCCCCCTGTAAGCCAAAGCAAGGCGAAGTCTAGAGTGCTCTTTGATGGGGATAATCAAAGATCCTTCATAACGGAGTACTTACTGAGAAGACTTCGTTGCCAGATAGTGTGAAGCGAACGGCTGGCAGTGGGATACTTAGGCAGCCCAAATTACACGAAGAGCTTGGGAAAGTCATGATTATTCTAAAAGAAGGCATGATCGACGAACGTACCACATCGAAGCTCTGGAGACCGGCATTATTTGCGATCCGCAATTACCCCATCCGAATAAAGACGTAAAGAAAGAGCTACGTTGTTTGTTACATACGAGTGCAGATGTCGCAGTCGACAGCAATTCCGACACGATCGGCATTCTCGTCGGCGCCATACATTAATAAGATTTCGCCACTGGAGCAGTGACAAAACTCACCGGAAAATTTAAGGCCATCGAGACGACGTTAGGATGGTCGGTACACGGTGCCATGGCAGTACGGAATTTTAGCGAGTCGCATGCATGCTAACGGTTCGTCCTCGAACGCATCGCCGATGTCACTGCGCATTAGCGCGCTAGTCGATAGCGGCTTCGGAAGGTTCTTCTTGTTTGTTTCAACCACTCCGGCCACAGGAGTCATCACCGAAAAGCAGCTAGCACCGTTTACGACTCATGTAAGAAAAGATAGCGGTCGTTTTGGCGACCGACACACCCAACCCAGCCGAGCGTTAGGATTAGGACAGTAGGAGGCGATTTGCCATATTGTTATTCTGCTTCATTTGAGAAGTTGAACTAAATTATTTCGAGGACTGCTCGCAATGAGAAGCGATCGTAGATGTTGTAAACCACGCATGCTATATATATATATATATATATATATATATATATATATATATATATATATTTTTATTATTTTTTTTTTTGCGTGGGCTGACTAGCTGTTGTGGCGTCCACGAGTAGACGATATAATTTGGTTTGTCGGCACACAACGTGAGCTATCGTTCAAGTTCAAGATAAGGAGAAAACACCACCTTCTTTAGCGGTCGTTTAGACACTTTTAATATTAGACGGCCGGTAAATATTACGTCGGCCGTTTTGTTTACGTCTAACGTACTTCGGAAACACAAGCCGCCACGGATCTGCCCACTGCGATATAATTCAGATGATTACTAGAAGATGTCTCTTCCGGTCAAACGCAATCATCATCATCGTTTGGAAAGCTCCGCCAGTTTTACGATTCGCGAAAATACGTTAAACTTCACGTGCAGTTTCCCGGAACGAACCAGTTGCACGGTTGCTGTCTTGTGCTCCAAAACCGAACCCTCTGGTAAGAAGCTGAGCTTGTGCTACCGCAAAGACTCCTACACGCGCAGCTCTTGTTGGAGTGCCCATCGTGCCGTATAGGATGTGCGTAAATGGTTCCCTAGACTTACCTTCTAAGTACTACAGTGGTGGACTGTTTACAAACAGTGGTTCTCAGACATCTTTCCAACAACGAGGAACGAGTGACACGGAGGGCATTTTAAAAAATTCTTGGATATTGAAAGGAATGGTATCCCAAAGGACCAAAATGTCAATTTTAATGACTCCCCACTGACTGTTTTTGAGGAAAAAATAAAACGATGGAGGACGCTACAAAGTGGCTCTATTTTAAAAGCCAACGGTCCACCACCAGAACGAGGAAGTTGCCAAAACAACTATATAAACTCACGAAACGCCTCAGGCGCGATAGAGACCTCCCGTACTCGTCCGACGCAGCCATAGAAATGATGTAAAAAAATATTGCGGAAATTGTAGAAGATGAAATGAATGGCGGTAAAGTCTGCTATATGTCGCACCAACCCGTTATAAAGGAAAGTCAAACGACTAAGCTGCACGTAGTCTTCGGCGTTTCGTCTCACGGCTTCTGATCAAAGTTACAGAATGAAAATCTGGAAAGTGGCGCAGACATCAACCCTGCAGCTTGTCAGTCTACTTCTATACTTCAGAAGACATAAACGTGCGCTTGTCGGAGCCATTGAGATGACGTTCCTACCAATTTCTGTCAACCCGAAAGACAGGGATGCCTTATGATGTCTGTGGTTCGAGAGCTCACCAATGGTGGATCGTCCGCTACCGAAGATAAAAACGTGGAGAAGGACCGGAGTTCCCAGGTCGGACTGTCGGTCAGGTATCGGTCGAATGTCGCATATGCATCTGCTCTGAATCGGCCGGAAGTCGCCTATGCGCTCGCTTTGTATCGTTCATATCGGCAGTATTGGCTCGCAGGATAATTGCAGATACAGAACGCACCTTGGGCGCATACCAGGACAAACGGATTGTTTTTTATATCTTACAGAAGTTTATCAAAACACAACAATTACACACAGGTTTTGTTTTATAAAAAAATGACACTGTTTTCTGGCCAAGAAAAAGTCACAAATCAAATACGAAGAACCGTGGAGTATAGAGAGTTTTAGTAGGTCGTTCAATGACTCCGGCAACAATACGTGATACTCCGCAGCCGCCTTTGCTCATACATTACAGAGTTTTAGTAGATCATTTCGGTAACCCCATATAATGATACCCAACAACGATAGAATGAATGCGCAAAGGCGGTGGCAACGGAGTTTCGGGTATTATTGTCGGAGTTATCGGAACGATCTACTAAATCTATCTATTGAGACGGAAGCAGGACTACTATTAGAAGTGTGCTCGCAGTGTACTTACGAATAAACAGCGACATGATGTAATCTGTGATAGATGCATAATCTGACTTGGGCAATACAAAACAATAGAAACATGAAGTCGAGAAAGACGACGGTTTCTCACATTCCACGAAAGCCTCGTGTTTGCCGATAAGCAGTTCTTTGTCGAAGCGCGTCCAACAAACACAGCACAAGAATTTCACGGGCTCTGATGAAGAAAACGGCCAATGGGTGATTTCATCTCAAATCGCGGAAGAACAAAATATTGGCCCTAAAAAAAAAAATCTGGAACAATAAATGTTGTTGAAAAAAGTGTGAATAGAACAAAACTGCCAATTAAAACTACGCGTACTTTGTTTGTTCTGGAGTTTTCTTCTTCGAAATGGCAGAAGGTATATTTTGCGATTTTTGCAGTTTTCACAGGTGACATACTTGGAGTCTAGCAACGTTTAGATAATCTCTTGACAAATGTCATTATTTTTTTCTGCTTTCATAATTTTATTTAAAAGAGTTAAAGTTCACTAGTAGTGTTCTTTCTAATTTCGTTTTGCAAAACACACATTTTTAATGCTGCACCTTTGATAAGGATAAGCCAAGTTTAGATCGAGCTGGTTTTCAATATACAATTATGTAAGGCAAAAGACACATATCAAATAAAAGCTTTTATCTAAGCCTATTTACAAATTACAATATTGCTAATTTAAGTATAGTTATTTAAAAGAAACAACACTGTAAATACGAGAAGAATTGCTAAAAGTACAACATTCAACGTCACTTTAGACAATCAGTTTTCTTATCTGTTTCGAATTTTTGATATGAAAATCGTTTTCTGTGTTCTCATAAATGCAATGAAATTTCTTTCACATATATGGTTTCGTCATATGTAAGCAGTGTGTTTGAAAAGAATACATATTTGGAGCTCTATGCTACGAAGTATATATCTTTCATTTTGTTTCTTACTTAAATATTAGTGTATTTTTGTAACATGATTTTAGTTTTTATTGGATCTTGAGTCAACACACAGTTCAGTAATACTTATACATCGATAGCGTTTATAGTATAATATGATAAAGGGTTCTTCGGTACGTTCAGTTTGCTTATTTAATAAACTACTGAAATGTAAACTGTCTTTGATAATGTTTAAGTGGTGTCATATGAGATTTGCAAACATATTGAGGACGTTTTAGAACCTTTGCGTGAGTTAATAGAGCATTTGTGGGAAAAAGCATTTCAAAGTGACGGCCCGCCCATCACATCAATAAGCGTGCATTCCTCTTTTTTGTCTTCGGATGAGTAACTTCTTTTTACAAGATAGCTAAGCTAGGCATGTTGAAACCTCTCAATCTCCGTTTTTACTTTAGGCACTTATATGTTTTGCGAAACCAAAAATATGTTACGAATCTCGTAGAAATATATGACATGGACCTATTAGTTCTGATACCATCGCGCCGCATCTGCGCGTGATTTCGCTTTTCTGCAACGTTCACTTTATCCATTATTAAGCCTTTTTATATTTTTTTTCTTGTTGAGATCTGCAGCAGCTGACGAGAATGTAAGTAAGCAGCAATGCAGCTTGCAAGAACCTTCACGGTTCTCGTAAGCTGCATTGGGTATTTTTCTTCGAGTGGCAGTGTGAACAAAGGGGCAATCCTCGGACCGAGCTGGACACAGACGAGCATCCACTCTTTTAAACTCTACTTGTCTCGCATTTGGTTTTGAAAAGCGGTCGTGATTGTTGATTTAGTAGAGACAGGGCCACTATGAACATTAGGAACGACTATCATATGACGATCTTTGCACGTGATGGAATGAAAGAAGCTATAGACAACTTGTGATTACCAGGAGGCGCTACCAGAGCTAAAGCTCAAGCGCCGCCGCCTTCGGTAGTGGCAGCCTTTTCCTTTCGTTTTGCTTCGCTGGCAGGTTCTATGCTGTCCACATATATGGCATCTCATCTCAGTTTGTTAGACACAGTTGACAAAAACCAAGAGAGGGAGCAACTGCTCTTTGACTGGCAGCAATATTAAACGTGCGCGACCACGAATTTAGTCTTGAAGACATTAAAAGCCCTGGCCCGTGTGCTAACCAAACTGGGGAGCGCGTTTAGCTGACCTGTACGGTGTGTCTAAAAATAGATGGTTTAACCTGTGAATTGTTGCCAATGAAGGAAGACGAATAAATCAAAATAGCTTTGTGGGAATCTAGCGATCTGCTAACAAAACTGATGGGAAGTAACGCATTTTGCAATGAGTTCAGAAAGTGAGTAACAAATACTTATCCCATTATTTCGTCCGACATGCTCAGCGTCTTGCTATAAGCTCAGAAAAGTCGCATACGCTCGTACCATCCTATTCCGTTTTTAGTTAGAGAAAGCTGTCGTTCTTCCGCGAGCTGTACAATGCTATCATTGGAAGAACCAAATCGTGTCTATCTTCACCTGTATCACTACAACGGAGCGCAAAATCTACAGCTTCCTAATCGTCAGCGAAGAAATCGTGCAAAATACAGCCAACGCACTGTTCGCTAAGCACACAGTTAAAATTAAAGTTTCGCTGGGAGAAAACATTCCTATTTACAAACCTTGTCTAGATCTCCGACGGGGAGGTTAGTCATTTCAAATGTAGGTACCAACTGTACGAAAATGCGACAAGGCAAGAGGCGACAACATTTTTTTAATCTACGGGACGCGCGAAAAGTGCATGTAATAGCGTGGGAGAGTCATCAAGCACCAAGCCTCCTTGCACAACCTCAGGTCGTCAGAACTGAAAACAACTGGAAGTGCTGATGATTTTTCTCGTGTAGTGGCCCCGAAAGCGCTTGTAAGCGCACTCCTCAAAAGTGAAGCAGCGGGCCTTGCCCAATACTGTGGCACAGTAAAAAAAGAATATAATTTCTTGCGTTTTGTGAAACACATTCAATTATTCTACTTGTGGATGAAGGCTCAAAATAGAGCCGCATGTTTCAGGGCTCTGATAAAAAAAAGTCGAATCCTCAAGAGTAATATTGACCTCACTTAAACTCACTTTTTCTTTTACCACTATTGACGTTACTGTGAGCTTATAATACTGAAAATGTACGCACTGTTATACATTTCCTTCGTTTATCTGTAGAATTTTTATTGCCTGAAATAAAAATAAAGTAAAAAAGGTTTAAAGAAGCGTGAGTGGAATGTCGAATACGTGAAAATGCGCCAGCATAAAAGAAGCAAAATTTCGCACTTCGCCCGCTAGGTTTCTGGAAATATTTTATCTCACCCCTTCACTGCCTGATATAGAGGTTTGTGAAACTTAATTTTATGCTTGTTAGATAAAAAAGAACGTTTCTATATGTCTGTTTAAAGAAAAGTTGTGAATACCAAGACGTTATAAGTGAACAGGACATGCGCATTAACTTTTTTAAATTATAAGCACCAGTCATGCCTCATATTTACTAAATGGTACATGGTGTATATCATAAATGCTATGGTCACGTTACAAGCATATGAATATATATATATATATATATATATATATATATTATATCATTGCGTTAAAGAGTTGGCAACGGCCCATACCTTTTTATATTTAAATGGAGGTAAAATGCCTTATATTTAAACGCACTGGTTAAAATGACGAAACCATATATATTAAATTCATATTATTGCATATAGAGGAAGACATAAATATTAAAAAAAATAAAAACAATTTTTTAAACAACGTGGGATTTTTTATTTTTAGCTTTTCCCCTAGAGTGCTGTTGGTTTCATATAAACTATACCTTAATTAACAATATTATAATCTTTAAACTGGCTTAGATGGAAGCTTTCGTTTGATATGTCTCTTATGTCTTAAATAAATGTGCATCGCAAGCTAGCTCCTTCCAAAAAAACTTTACCAAATATTGCCAAAAGTGCAAGATTCTAGAATTTTTATTTGGAAGTCCTAAAGGTAAAAATGTTATAATTGATGTGAAAAAAGGATCTAAAAGTTCCGACACTTCAAATGGTGACGCTCGTGTGAACTGCAAAACTCGCAAGACAATGCCCTTTAGAAGTACAAAACACAAGAGCACAAAACATTCCGTAGTTCTGATTTGAAGTTCTCATCTAGTCATGCATTTTGCACCAACATATATATATATATATATATATATATATATATATATATATATATATATAGATTTATATTTACTATTATTTTGAGGACCCAATATTTTTCTTCCACGATTTGAGATGAAATTATTCCATTATCAAAAAGTATTATCAAAATGTTGGCATGGACGTATTCCAACCGCTTTCGACGAAACACCACGGCCGCGTCTGCAACGCGCGAAAGCAACAGAACTCTGTAGACCGCATTTCGGAGACCTGACCTATGTGGCCCATATAACTATCTTCATAACTTGGCAAGAGGTGAACGCTACGGCCACGATGATCCCATCAGCGCTTCAGAGCGAGTCACGCGACATATTTTTGTTCAAACGTTTTTGCCCTGCGGAATGGGGTGACGTGTTTCGCTCCGCCCCTCCGATTTGTTTGAAGCAGCCGTTGAGCTAGCTCACAGCCACACGAAGATACAAAGGAAGGTGGGCAGGCTTAACGAAAGGCGAAGTCGAAGTGGAATAGGCAATACAGCTAAGCTCCCTGTGCTTGTTCTGTCTGTCCTCAGTCTAAAAGTAAGCAGATTTCTGTTTGCTTTTTTTTTCAACCTCGGTTTTTAGTTGGTCGAGAAATACGAATACCTGGCAAGGATAGCCGATTCACAAACGACACTCTCACACTCAACGAAAAGCGGCGGCGGCCCGGTATGTCAGGGTGGCATCGGCGCTACCCATCTAATACTTTGCAGGTATTGGCTGGAACAAAATTATATCTGCAAAATCTTTGCGATTTTATACTAATATCGGCGTATACTGTGTGCTCCGTGGAAAGCTTTATTAGAAGAATGAAACCTATGGTGTAACGAACTTTCTTTACTTGGCGAGGTCGAAATACCACGGTTCTACAGAACCCTGCTGACAGGAGCAGCACAAAAACTGGTACTGCACATTATTGCAGATGGAAGTACAGTGGCGTATGACGCACTAGCATTATTTTGTACAACTGAACAAGTAGGTAAAAAATACTCAAACTTTATGTTCTGCAAATCAAGAAAGGCTTTCTTGACTGTTGTTTCGGTAAGACTAGCACTTTTAGCTTGTTTGGTTACCTCTGTACAGATTATGCTTACGGCAATAAGCAGACTACTACATATTACCGATTACGACAACAAGTATGAACTGAAAACACTGCAAGGGCATGGTAAATTCACAGGATCTTATCACAAGGGGAGTCTCAGCCCGGCAGCTGATTTCGCATCAGCTATGGTGGAAGGGACCGATATGGATTACAATAGACAAAGCAGCGTGACCCTCGAAACAGCTATCAAAAGAAGAGCTCCCCAATTTCGACTTGGAAGAGAACTTCGAACGTGTTGCAAACTTGGAACCAACAGAACCATCAATACTAGATGAAACAGGTTATATGCCTTATCAACGTCTGCACCAAACAACAGCCTGAATCTCGAGGTTCGCTTGTAAGCTGAGATCCAAAAATTAAAAAGGGGACCATTTACTATGAACGACATTCATGAGTCCGATTAGAAACGTACAACTGACTTCATTTGGGCGTGAAATTGCGTGTACAAAACTAGCTCAAAAGGTACCAAATGAATCACGCTTGAAATACATGCCTTTGTTTCTCGATGACGAGGGCGTGTTGAGAGCTACTGGTCGACAGGAAAAACAGAAGCATCTTATAGCGAACGACACCCAATTGCTCTATCCAAACACCATCGATACTGTAGGCTTCTTGTACTCCAAGAACGCCAAATACTCCTCCCCACTGGAGTACACGACACTCTTGTACAACTGAGAGAGCGCTACTCGATTATATCAGGCCCACAATTGGTTAGAAATATGATCAAGGTATGTACTATCGCGGACAATATGAGCTTGAAACAGCGCTCCGGCCTGTGCACGGTACTACCTGCGCCCCCTGTCGCATCGCTCCGTTAACACGGCGCACGCTGAGGCCGAGATAAATTCTCACTTGCGCTCATTGCGCCGCTGCCCTCTTCCGGCCGTCTGCTAGCGAAAATATTGACCGACGGAACCACCATCACGATGCGTGTGCCGTGTGGCCCAATGTTCACGTTTTCAGGTAACATGCATGTCAGTGCATTTCAAGAAAGCGCCGAAGTGGGAAATGCGTTGTCACGCTCGTATCTCCTCGAGGAGCGCTGCCTGACGAAGCTGCCTTGGCCCCCAAAAGGAGCCGATCTGAATATCATCAAAACATTTGGAGGCGCATCAAGGTAGCCATGTCACGGCGTCCCCTCCACCGCGCCACTGCCCACAAATTGTTGAAAGCAATGGGAGGTGAAAGGGAGTGGCTTCGGTCCGAGCCAGACTTCGTGGCTGCGCTCTATGATTTCTTACCAGACAGGATGAGAGCCGTGGTCGCGGGTCAGGAGAGAATGACGCGGTATTAACTTATTTTGTAAATTTTACTGCGTCTATGGACCCCCTGAACCGGACTTCTGCCGATTGGAACAAAGCTTGATGCTACGGTTGCGACACACCCTTTGACGCCGTTAACCAGCGCATAATTTTGTGTGGTGACTCATTGATTCCACTTTTTGTATAGTGCAGTTGAACTTCCACACCGACAACTAAACTTTTTTGTCTGACGTTGTACTCTGCGAATATTCTTTCAATTAAGTTTCAAGCTCCTTCTTCTGGCAAATATATGACTGTTTGTATCACTTTATTAAGACTAGGAATTTGTAAACAAAAAACTGGTGTCATGTCAGCAACTTGTTTTGTTTGAAACAAACGCGTGGGCCCAGTAATAAAGAAATACTATTTTTTAACCTTTTTATACCAATCAAGGTTACAAAACCTTCTCGGTAACATGTATGCTTACCGTTTTTTTTAAAAGCTCTGATCAATAAAAAAAATGTAACTACCTTGGAGCCGGACAAAATCCGGTATACAAATTTTGCCCTATATTTTACGATGTCCTGCTTTGTGCATGCACTTAATCAAACAAAAACAGCCTGCAACGTCTTTCAAAAACGATAATCGAATCTGCAACTTAATATACTTCAACATTTTTGTTCACCAGTCAGGGTTTTTTCTACGTTATTCTACACGATAGAGTAAAGTAAATTAGTTCCAAAAGAAGGACGACAAGCGTAATCTTTTGCCGCCCTACCACTCACATGCCCGCTGTCGCACCCGCCGCCTTGCTAGCAGACGGCCGGAAGAGCGCAGCGGCGCAGTGGGCGCAAGTGAGGATTTATCTCGTCCTCAGGGTGCGCCGTGTGTGCGGAGCAAGGCGACAGGCGGCTCAGGTAGTACCGTTCGCCGGCCGGAGTGCTGTTTCAGCTCATATTGTCCGCGATAGTACCGTCTGTCAAGAATATAATTCATGACTAGCTTCTGCGATAAGTGCGCGGTTACCGGAGCATTCTGTGACAAAAGCCAATCTATTACAAATGACCGGGAGGGATTTCGCCGGTATTCTTTTTGACAAAGGCAAGCCAACATCACAACGCACTAATGGTAAAACTAAATATTTTACAAATAACGTATTTCGTGAAATAAAACTCCCTTTTGCATATTTGCAATGCCCTCAGTTTTCACGTGTTTACACGCATGTTTATTACCATTGTGTTCGCTTATAGTCCCACTGTGATTGAACTCGTGCTCTTTCGTGTGCGACATGCTTTAGAGACCAAGGTAACCCAGGAGCAAGCTGTTTCGCAGATTGCGAAAAAAACCATGTTACTGGCAACGTGTGCCACACTCAACATCATCATAGCGTCACTTGTTTAGATGTGCGGTGACGAGAGGAATACACATAGAACATCTGAAAGACATGACAACAGTGTCCTTTCTTCACGCCTTTTACGATATGTATCAAGGAGAATCATTCCCCAAGTAATCTACACAAGCAATGCTTTAACTTTATAACAAAAATAAAGAAAGAACTGAACAAATTGTGGAATATCATTAGAAACGAATAAGTTGAAAATCAATACAACCTCTTTGAAGACTCAGTAGAAGTTCGTCGTCGAACGAGCTTCATGGTGGGAATGTTTGTATGAACGACTCATCCGCTCAGTCAAGCTGTCGTGAAAACGTCCTTGGGTGCAGGAGTCTGACTGCTGACGAACTCTAAACTGTCTTGAAAGAACTTGAGGCAGTGGTAAGTATACGACTTATTACCAACGGTTACAACAATGTTGATGAACCAGAGGCATTTACACCAGGCAACTTACGGGTAAGAGGCCGACGTCCCTCCCGACACCCCATCTTACGGAGTTTCCCCAAATTTCTGCAGGCCATCTTCCCTGGTTGTTGAAACATCGTGAAGAGGTTCTCGAACAGTTTCGAAGGCTTAAATAAAAAATAAAAAACTTAATAAAAGGAATAAGTATGCACACATCAACCACTCTAAGATCTCATAGCATAAAATTTGGAGATGTGGTCTCCCGCAAAGAAAGCCTACGGCATAGACAGCGCTGGCAGGTGGGCACTTTTCAAGAGGTCTTTAAAGGAGGACATGCGAAAATACGCCCGACACCACCCGGTTACCCTGTAGAATGATGTTTAGACGTTCCATTCAACTGTTTCTTCCTTTTGAACTTTCCACCTCTCATGTGTAAAATAAAATTTCATTTAGGAGGCAGTGCGTGCGAACATCAGGAGCAGTGAAAGAAGAAGAAAAGGGCGAGACAATTGGGTGCGAAAAAGAGGACCACCGGCACAAGGGACCAACAGCCAGCTTCACCAGTTTCACCCAGCTGCCATGGAATATGAAAATGATTTTAACTTAATTGTATAAATGCGTTGCTGATTGGGCTAAAACCTAAGACCAGACGTACTTTTTCCAAGTGCAGTGGGGGATCGGATGGCAAATGTGTTGGCGGCCCGCAGCTCGGAGAACGTAGAGAAACGCGCGGTCGCGAGCTCTGTTCAAAGCACGGAGCTCACGCTGCAGAACGTGCAGTATCCTTGGGTTCAATGACATTGTAAACATTTCACAAACTCCGGATATAATCTTATATGCGGACGATACGAGCTTGTTCTTTTCTGCTAATCATGTGCGTGTCCTTGAAAATGCGGCTAACATGTGGCTAAGGGAGACATGTTCCTCGCTGGGATCAAATCACCGACAGTTAAACCTGAGCAAAACCAAGTATGCAATTTTCAAGCCAAGAAATAAACTTAAAGGCTGTAATGTTATCCTAAATTTACAAAACAGTGTAATTGAACGAGTCTCAGTTTATAAATTTTTAGGTGTTCTTTTTGAAGGAAACTTATCATGGATCCCCCATAAAAATAGGATTCATAAGAACATCTCTCCATCCATTGGCAACATTCATTCCAAGTAGGTTGAAACTCCAATTGCATTACTCTTTAGTGCATTCTAATATTCATTGCTGTTTAGTGGTCTGGGGTTCGAGAACTAAGACGAACCTCAAAAGGCGTTTTATGACGAAAAAAAAAACGGGCACTACGCTGCATAGAAAATCTAAATTTCATGGACCATTCTGCCTGGTGCTTTCTAAAGCACAATTCGCTTAACGTTACTAAAATGTTTCATCTAAAGCTTTCAATCTGCATACGGAACGGCATAATTAACGACCAAACTACTTTTCTGATACATTCCTTTGGAGTAATACTCAATATAATTTAAAGCATGAAACCTATAGGATACCTCGGTGAAGAACAACCTTTGGAAAACAGAAATTAGCATACTTTATACCTCAATTCCTAAACAAACATCAAGATGTTATGGGAATAACACTAGATAGGGCTTCACGTTGCAGCTTCAAATACTATGTAAAAAGGTACCTCCTGGCATGTCGTTGGGAATAAATTTTCAACGTCAATTCGTCCCCACATACACTGTGTATAGTGTTGTCGACAGGCCTATTTTAGCTACTACATAAAACATTACGTCTAATTTTCTTGTGGAGGTAATGGTACCTATTATATTGCACTGCTATTTCTTGCCGCTGTTTTTTTTTTCATGTGTTTTCTACTTGTTTTTTTCCATTGACTGCTGATGCAGTGTACTGAGGGGACTAAGCCTCGTCAGGTAGAGCCTATCTGCCTTGCTTCCTTTATGTTTGTGACCCTGTGTCCGAAATAAAGAAACAAACAAACAATCCCCCATCTGAATGAGCATCAAACCGGCGTGCGGACGTGTATCACTACTGCGTGGTGCACGACCCCGTGCTAGAAGTCTCATCTCTAGATGAGACGGCTACAGTCTCATACAGTCCGAGGCTAAAGTCACATCTACTGCGGGTAACGTAATCGCCGTACAAATATCCTGCTGTCTGAATAAATATTAACTAATTTTGAATGCGCCGTGACGTTGCATTTTTAGTGTGACTGCGTGTTCGCGTTCTTTTTGTCTGAATGTTTTGATTAGGCGGCTCTTATGATAAAACTATTTAGTTGTCAGACCTCTTGAAAAATATTATTTATCTAAAATGGCACCTTGACGCAAAAAAGAAAGAATAACATAAGCGGCTTTATTTAAGAAAACAGGCAATTAAAAGATTTATTACAATTGTAATTTAAATGCGATAAAATTTCGCGACTAAGGCAATTCAGGCATGAGCGGAGCAAAACATTTAAAAGCGAGCTCCATGCTCTGAACGGCTACGCCGAGGACGTGCGCGTGTTCAGGGCAGAATACTCGCTTTTGTAGGTTCCACTCTCTCGCACTTACGGTGAAACAAAATACTTTACTCATAAATTATTTGTTTAAACAAAGCTACCTTCTGCATATATGCAATGCCCTCAGTTTTCAAGTAACTACACGCTTGATTATCAATATTGTTTTTCTTTATATTCCCAACGCAATTCAGTTCTCCCTCTTGTATGTGCGAAATGCATTAAATACCAAGTTATCCAAGGAGCAAGCTATTTCGCGGATTGTAAAAACCCATGTTACTGTGATAAAATGAACACACAATATTCAAAAATTTTGCTCACGTAGGTAAACGTTCTTGTTTCTTAAAAACAACTGCGACGGCACCCTAGTGACGGCTTAAAATGACGTGTCAAAATCGCGCTATCAGCACGCGCTTTGTTGCAGTTCCTTTGCAGCCAGTGCATACTCATTATCGGCGCCGATATAATTGGTAGCTCTCAGGAGGTTGAGTTCTTTTTTTTTTTGCTCAAGCCAGGGTTAGAGAATTTCTTCTTCTTGCGTCGTAAGCAATCAAAGGACAGCGTATAGCAAGCGTCAAGGCAATAAAGTACTATGTATATTCCCACAGTAGTGCCTGAGCGGGACGTGTACGATCTTTAGCTCTTCATGCACTTTTACCTTCTAATTCGCTCAAGGCAATGTAAAACGTAGCGCTGTTTCATCGTTCATCAGCGTGAGACGTGTGTAAATTTACCATTTTTCATACAACGTCAGACTCCACCCTTTGCACATTTTTTATTTTTTTTTGTAGTTCACTCTTAGCGGCGAGATGTTTTGGTGGCGCCCTGCTATGACTCCCTCTCGTGACGTCATTACCTTGCATACGAATTCGAGGGTGTTTGTAATTAGTATGGTGGAAGCCTGAAATCATTGCTCTCTCACAGCAAGGCGGCCAACATCATCAAAATGAAAGTCCTTACACTCCTCTTTTTTCCGTCAATGAGAAGTCCTTTGCTGCCTTGCTAGCCAGCATTCGGTCAGTCATGGCAGGCCGACCGCAGCGGCGATTTCGATCGCGCACGTCGCCAATGGTCGATGAGAGGTTAGTAGTTCAGTGGAAGTTCCTCCCACCTCATGTCCCTTTAGCAGAGCGAACGCTGGAGAGGTTGTCGACTCATCTCCAGCGATATCTCTCCTAAAGTGGAAAGGGGTGGGAGGAGCTTCCCTGAACTCTTGACCTGTCGCGGTAGAGTTTGCCTGCACAAATCAACAAATTAAGACCGTTACATTTGTTAAACCCTGTGCGATAGATATTAACAAAACCAACATATTTCACCGGCCAGTCATTTTATTTTTCACTGAAATTGCACTAAATTTAATTCTCATAATTTAACGCTCTGAGTAAATTTTTATTCTTGGCATTACTTTTCTTCTGTGTTAGGCACGAGACTCCGGTACCTGTCCTCCTTTGGGTCTACCAAATTCCATATCTACACCTGAAAGTCATTTTTGTGTCTTCTTGTCTTACGGTTTTGCCAGTTTCATGGGTCGCTCCTGAGAAAAACAAAGTAGTTTGATTTACTTTATGACGTATTTAATTACTGAAGCTACGATTTCGGAAACCCATGCCTATCGCACCCTCTCGTTTTTTCTGGAAATCCATAAAGACGTAAGCGCATGCGAGACAAAACGGCGCAGCCGTCATGCAAACCTGACACATTGAAATATGCGGATTGTGCTTCCGAAAGTACCGGTGTACTAGTTTTCTCACCGGCAGTTTGATAATTTTTCAGAAGGCGGTTAGTTTGGATATAGTCACTCGTCATTATCTCAGGATGACTTGCGCATTTTGTTTTGACTATTTTTGCTGGAGATGGTAGCTATATAGCGTATTCAGTTGCTCCTTTTGCACGGGAACTGGTGCAGCAGAGGCACCTCCTACAGAACGCTCGTGCATTAAGAAACAAGTGGAATACCAGGGGCGTCCTTTCGGAATATAAAAAACTACCACTCTGTAAAACAGTGCCACCACACACGATTTATTGCGCTGATGTACAGGGCTAAAACGCGCTCCTAAAGCCATCGGTTGGTTAAAGCTCGCGCTAAAAAAGTGCAGGGTTGCACCTTAACAGATAGGTGTTCGCCCCCATCGAGGTAAAGTTGGTGGCGTCCACAGCATTGCCGCTAGTGGTCACCGCCAACGAAGCACTCACTATTGCGGAAGATTAGGGGAGGTTCCTAGAAAGTATCTTATCAGCAAATAATGTGAATTTTTAGGAAACCGTTAGCATGTTCCGCGTACCGCACCATATCGAAGCCTTTGAAGCCTGCTTTTAAGCGCACTCCGGATGATTCCGTGGCCGCGGGGCGCGTGCTTGCAAGCATGGTCAAACGCTCCTGTTGGGCGGTGCGCAGACCGCGGTAACGGTTTGCTAAAAGCCCCCATTGTCGAAAGGCGTATGATTCGGGGCAAGAGCTGCCACTAAAATGAGCACGGCACGTCTAGGAAGCGCACGCTCGGCGAGCACAGCCACTGTGATGTCATTTCCGATAACACTTTCGTTGTGTCTCCCTTGACTGAATAAATATGAAACGTTCTAAATATCGTTTCTTTACGCCAAAAAAATTGAAAAAAAAAACATTCGTTATATTTTGTGCTAAACGTTTATAATGAATGAAATGTGTGCAGATATTTTGTTTATGTCACTTTTTTTTTAAAAGGTAATGTGACATTAGTTTTAAATTCGTTTCTCATTCAGTAGGTCACGTGACACGTATATCTACTGAAGTTGTTAAGCCTAGGTACCGTGTAGCACTGGACTACTTAGTTGAGCTCAATGACAGGTGGGAGAATCCAACGGTCGCATGCTGAGTGATCTCTGAAACGGCCCGTATAAGCAGGGTAGGAGATAACACTAATTTGGCAGACATTTTCCGACCTCACTTATCACGTCCAGTTAGAATAGCAGACTACTGACCAACGCTGAGTCACCTTCGACATCGTCCACGTCACCCGCATGAAACTGCACATCAATCTAGAAACTCGCCTCCATGTTTAGACTTCCATTGCGGTCAGGTCGACCGCGAAAATGTGTTTGTGTGTGTGTGTGTAAAGGGCGGGAAGAGGGGGGGATATCACCGGGGCGCGCAACGGCGTCAGTTGGACCGGTCAACTGTTTTGGAATTCAACCGACATTTATGCAGAGGCCACTCGCACTGCTCCCTCTCCAAATAACATGGTAATACTGATGTTATCGGTTATTGTTTTCAGAGTTATTAGAACAATATACGAAAAACCGCTATTAGCTGCATTCAATGTAATGAGACGTATTGTAAAAGCAGTATTGTTCGCACTGACTTAGTTCGCCTTGAACGCAAAAAGGCGAATACTGTCGCACGAGTACCTCTATCACTTTCGGGACAGCCATTTGTTCACTAAAATTAAAACTCAGCAATAATGCGTATGTTCATCGTTATGGTGCGTTGGGTTAAATATTGCCTGGGTAGATTAAAAAAAATCCAAATAAACGCAAAACAAAATGCTTCAACACGAGCTTCGGTACAATTTTTACACAAAATTTTCTCAAAATTGTTATAACACATTAATAGACACATCCGAACTAGCGACTTATATTGCAGCTCACTCTAAATTTAAAAAGAACTGTTTGAGAGGCTTCCTGATTTCGGCCAAATGCTGTAATATGGGGGCGATACAGCTTGGTCTTGACCGGCTTTGAGAAGCTTGGTGATCCGATATTCGATGGCGCAATGCAAACACCGTGTTCAAAATCCCTGCCAGCGTTGCCACCTACGCGGTTTATGACGGTCATTTCCCATCTTCAACCATCCTAGCGCCAAATTCTCTTCTCTCCTTTTTTTTAGGGAGGGGGGGGGTGTTATAAATATATTCTAAGGCATTAACGTTACTGAGTATATAGGATTTTTTCTCAATTTTACGCCAATTTTTATGCAATATCCTGGTTCATTGAATTGCTTAATTCGCTGCGAAAACATTTAATTTTCGAAAAAATCTGGCGTGTTTACTATTTAATGTAACCGAAGGAAGTAGACAATGGAATGGTGAGCAAGACATCACTTTGAATCCAAGGAACCAGTCTTTTTGAAATTAGTGATTTGAGAGGTTTGAAAACGTGCTCGAGTTAAATGAATTCCTAAGACACCATAAGCTGTCAAGGCAGAGGCTCATATTGTAGGAGAAGCGCAGAAGGAAACTCACTCACACAGAAATGCAGGCACACCAAAAAAACGGTCACTCAAGTCGCGCTGACTTACAACTCAAATTGTATTTTCGCCTTCTTTCTTTTTCTTTTACCCGTATTAATTTGTCTCACTTCGTTCTCTTTTGTACAACACAAACAGCAATCTCTATCGCACATCACCTTCGAGAGTCAAGAAATAACAATTATTTTTCGGTAAGCGTTATGGAGGGACTACTAACACATGTGTCACTCTTTTTTATGATGTTAGCTGCCTCTATTATCTCATGTGTTAATTGGTGATGGTTCTTTCCAATTACGGCGCTATTTTTAAAGTCCGCAGTGCACCCACAGTCACGGCAGTGGATGCCCAAAAGTCCTGAGTTTGCTAATCGGATGTTGTTGTTATGTTCCCTTAATCTATCATTTATGCATCTTCCAGTTTGTCCTATGTACTGTTTGCCGCACGAAAGGGGAAAGGAATAAATCACTCCTTCTGAGCAAGGTATGTATGGGGTTTTCATGCGGCAAACAGTACATAGGACAAACTGGAAGATGCATAAATGATAGATTAAGGGAACATAACAACAACATCCGATTAGCAAACTCAGGACTTTTGGGCATCCACTGCCGTGACTGTGGGTGCACTGCGGACTTTAAAAAAGCGCCGTAATTGGAAAGAACCATTACCAATTAACACGCGAGATAATAGAGGCAGCTAACATCATAAAAAAGAGTGACACATGTGTTAGTAGTCCCTCCATAACGCTTACTGAAAAAGAATTGTTATTTCTTGACTCTCGAAGGTGATGTGCGATAGAGATTGCTGTTTGTGTTGTACAAAAGAGAACGAAGTGAGACAAAGTAATACGGGTAAAAGAAAAAGAAAGAAGGCGAAAATACAATTTGAGTTGTAAGTCAGCGCGACTTGAATGACCGTTTTTTTGGTGTGCCTGCATTTCTGTGTGAGTGAGTTTCCTTCTGCGCTTCTCCTACAATATGAATATCCAACTCGCCCAAGCATCCATTCTAAGAAGGCAGAGGCTCTTGACGGTGCTCGTGGTCTATGCCCGACTTCAGTACGAAATCACCATGACCAGCGATTTTTGAATATAATTAATTTACTCTTTCAATCTGCGCGCTGAGAATCATGCCAGATACCTTGGAGACATTCTTACCTAAAGCGTTTTTTGATTTGGAGCTATTCCTATGTAAACTGCAATAATTAGTTTTCCACCTGCTACACAGAACGAGAATATGTGGGAGATTTGTTTTCGGCGCTTTATTTTGACTAAATGATATGCATCAATAAATGTTAGAGTTCCGTGTTGCGTTTTAGTGTAGAATTATGTGATCTATAATGTGCTAATAAACCTACTTTAACGTATATCACTTTGCGGACCTCGTGTGAATATAAACTGAATATGTGTATCACTAAATTTTCAGCAGAAACTAAAGCACCGCACAGGTAAAGTGAGATCAGGTCACGTGGCGTTAATTTCCCCGCTAAATATAGGGGAAAAGCTGAATTGATGTCTAGGTCCCAGGACGCTAATTTTCCCGCTAATGATATAGGGGAAACTGACGTCACGTGATCTGATGTCACGTAACCGATGCAACTTTCCCGCTAGATTAAGCGTAGAAACTGATTTCGTGTGTAGGTCTGCGACGTCTCGTAATGCAACACTGCGCGCGTTCTATTATGAGACGTCTCAGGCCGTGGCTTCAGGAACTGCGGCTTGACGAAATGCGGCCTTAGGAAATGAGGCTTCAAGAAATCCGCAGCAACTAGCCGAAGAACGTTTCACGTTAAAAGCAATAAATACTTTCATTAGTACGAGAAAGTTTTCCATGTTTCTTGGAAGTTGGGATACATCATAGGATTGTGTAGTTTTAACGTACAATGTTCTTTGGCTAGTTGCAGCGGATTTCGTAAAACCGCATTTGGTGAAACCGCACTTCTTGAAGCCACGTTTCTTGCAGCCGCCCTGGCCTGTTACGTCCCACAATGCAAAGCGCAATGTTGCATTATTTTGGAACATCATATACCTACACACCGATTCAGTTTCTTCGTTAAATTTAGCCGGAAATTCAAATCGGTCTATAGGTCTGGGAAGCTCCCATAATGCAAGGCGCGCAGTGTTGCATTATGCGACGTCACAGGCCTAAATTGCCCAACAGGCCACGTGTGTTATATTGGTCGGTCCAATTAAATAATATGTTTGGATTGAGTTTCTCGGAGCTGTTTAGAGATATTCAAATTTAGAAGTTTACACTGCTTACATCAAAAATGCTTGAGAATGGGCCGTCCGCAAAGTGGTGCATTGGGCTCGCGGTCTCGGAAAGGAATGCCCACAGCCCGCCCCTCTTGTTTACGGGAAGGACCGGCCGTATCTCTTCGGCTCGAGCCAAGTGCTACTAGACGTGGAGGCCCGGAGTTGGGGGCCCGGGAGGCCCGTCTGGGGAGCGCCAACCAACTTCCGTGTGGCCCGAGTCTTGCGGAGAAGTAGGGGCCGCTAACACGTGACCTGTTATCCCGTGTCTTATACGGAAATTTAGTTTATTTCCTCAATTTAGCGGAAAAATTAGCGTCACGTGACCTACGCACCAATTCAGTTTCCCCGCTAAATTTGGCAGAGCAATTCGCGTCATGTGGCCTGTTACCTGACGCTAGAACGTTTCACGTATGCACCTCAATTGCCCAGAACTTTGACATACGATATTTTTCTTCATCTCAAGCCATTACAAAAAATCATATATTTGTTACGACACCAACAAATATTACCGAAAAACACCGACTTTGCGGGGAACGAAAAATTTCGAAAGAAACACAAGCAAATTAAAGAGCTAAACCACCAAAACACGAAGCCCTAATTGAAAATACAACTAACTGCATTTGAACGTACCCTTACCATGTTATTGGTTCAATAAGCATATTTTGTTTATGTCTCGAAGAGCATACATGAATTTGACGTTTTCATGTGCCAAATAGGAGTTTTGTATTTTTGAAGTTTAGTAGTCTCACGCTTCCGCCGTCTGTATGTTTCTTTGTTTAAATACGTTCAGATTTGGGGCTGAAGAATTTCCTCGAAGACGCAAGAACTTCTGTCAAGAGTAAATACCTTCTTTCGTTGAAGAAAGGCGACGAGATCAGCCTCGAAAGACTCACGGATGATGCCAACAAGCTGCTCCTGAAGTACCTGAAAGATAAAATCTGGGGCTACGGTTATGCCGCAGTCGAGGACAACGAGTGGGTTTTAAATTCACTTGAAGTCATCAACCAAATGGTTGTAAGTTGACTGCTACGTTTTGCAAATCGCTTATTCCGAACGAAAATTCAGGTGAGTCGACATCACCGTGTAAAATATTTACGTATATAGGTGTCGACACGCAACACGGCGAACGCTGCGACACGAATGAGCAGATAAAGTAATAAAGACGCTTTAGATATGCGCCAGATTGTGCCGCCATTGCTGACTTTCTCTTGTCTTAACGATGGGGTGACCTATGTGGACGGGGGGGGGGCAAAAAGGGCCTGGTAAACCCTAGCTTTCCCCGCTGGAGGACGGAGACCCTGAGGCGACGAGGCATCTAGACAAGGGGAAGGCTGACATAAAGGTGGGGCCTCTCGGTGTCTCCAATTAGGGAGGGCCCCCAGATGGGGGTGACCTCCAATTGAGCTGAGAGATATCAAAGTGATCACTGCGACGGAGCTGTGTGGTTCATCGTTGCCACACAGTGACCGTCGGACCCGCTGTGAGACGCACTCGCGACTTAGTAGCGGAGGCGGACGGTGACTCGGGCACCTTGGTGCTTTTAGTACCGGCTGGCTTTTCCTGGGCTGTTCCACTGGCTGTACAGATTGGTGGTTTCCTTTATTCCCAATTATTTCCAATTGGCATTTCCAAGAAATTTCCACTTGATCCAATGAACCATTTTAATTTACTTTAAATTGGCTTTAAATCTGCGGTGCGAAAGCGGGAGCAGACTAGAGACACAATATTTTTCTTATTAATCTAGGTGCCAAATTATCATTTATCTTAACGAGATACCTAGCCACTGTTGCGGGCGTTGACGAGCCTCCACAAAAGTCTATGCCGAAGAGGACACAGTGGCACCTAAAGTGGCAATAACTTGTCCTGCTGTCACAGTATTGAATTTAAGCGAACGGAATAAGAAGAAAGAAATACTGAAGTTCGGTTATGGCGTCGCTCAATGCACAGCTGCCTGAAGGCACCTATTCGCGTCTCGAGATCTTTGCTCGCCCTCCTGCGGCGGAAGCGGGAAACGCTCTAGTAAGGGTCCCCCGATTCTCCTGCCGAGCGGGCATGGCGGAACCGCTTGTGATCATGGCTCGCAAAATGTCATTTCTTATGCAAACAACCCTCTTCGCGGTCCCAATGTAGTGCTGCAGCCGCTATAAAATTGTACAGTGCGCCGCAATATGAAAGGCCCACAGGGAGCGCGTGGCCGAGGTGGTGGCTGGCGGGGGCGCTGCGAGCGCTCTGGGCAATTCATTCTGCTTCGAAGGGAGGACGTTCACTCGGGGCTCAGCACAATCTGATAAGCGAGTTGCGCTTTAGCAGAGCCCCGAGTGAGCGTCCTCCCTTCGAAGCAGAATGGAATTGCCCAGAGCGCTCGCTGCGCCCCGCCAGCCACCACCTCGGCCACGCGCTCCCAGTGGGTCTTTCATATTGCGGCGCACTGTACCTTATTAGAGAGTTTTAATATTGCGTATAGAAGCAAACGTAATCGTTGTCCATTTGCGTTAGACTGCGTGCTCCACATTACGCATGCGCGTGATCGGTTTGCGCCAATCCAAGACCGCAATTTTGGGCTCCGAGCACGCGCAGTGTGGAACACGCAAAACTTACGCAAAGACAGCGCTTGCGTTTGCTTGTATACGCAATACTAAAACGCACAACTGTTTCACTTGCTTCCAACGCCAACGAAAGAGGCTGCAGTGAGCACAGGTGCAAGCAGGTAGGTGTTGCCGTCCTAATGGAAAGGCTGATATCAGCAAAAAGCGGTTGGTAAAAATAAAAGTAATTGAATGTTATGAAAAAATTGGCAATGAAAAAAACAAAATTCGTTTGTTTGTTTGTTTTCTTGAGGGGGGCGAAGGCCGCATTTAGTCTATTAAGATACTGGATGCGATTTTGGGGAGTTTTGCCGATAGTCAAAAATCGCGACTTTGATCGCACCATTTGCGTTACACACAACCCAATTTTACATGCATTTCTCACATTAGAAAGAAGGTTTTCGTTGATGTTTGACTATTTATTTTATAACTTGGTAATTAAAAATGCAGCGATTGGAACCAGTGAGGATAATTAGCACACTTTTGAACGTCATACTTTTTAGCGCGTTTAAAATTAGATCGTAAGCAACAAACTATATTTGTGCTTTAAAAATTAAGCATTAAAATATCTTACTTGAATATTAATATTATTGATACACATCGCGGCAATGTATGCCCGCAATAATTGCCGCGATCACAAAATTACACCTTTTGACCATAATAGTCTTTCTAGAAAGGTATCATTTTGTGTTATTTTTAGCATAATAAAAAAAAACCTCAGACATCGTTTTCAAGATAGACGAAGTCAAACACTATAGATGCAATATAAAGTTATATGCCTCACGCGTTGCTTTATAATACACTCATACATGTCATTTGTCTGACAGGGATTCCGTCTTTGTGTTTTTGTAGTGAGAACAGCTTTTCTTGATTTGTACGTTTTGTGAACATATTGTAAATATTTGACTTATTATATTTATATTTTGCTTGGAATATTAACGCAATTATTAATCTAAATACCAAAATCATATTAAAAGGCTCGCAGTTCATTATTTCACTTGACAACGATTTGAGCGTGAAAACGCCATAAGAACGCACAAACGTAAGCACTGGTGTTTTTCAACAAATACAATATTCTGTTACCTCTAGCGTGTATGAAAGACCCTGCCTTTAAAATGACACTGAAATCTCCATACATTTTGAAGTGCCTGGACCGAAAACATAAGTCACAAATTTGAGCTTCCGCGTACAACTTACTTAAGTAAATAATTAGGATATGAGACACATCTTGAGTTGTGAAATAACTTAAAATTAAGACGTATATAGGTTAGTTTCGGTTTCGCTCCAGAATTAAAACGTGCCTTCTTCAGTAAATATTATGCTAAACACCGTTTCTGTATTAGGATAAAGAGGTGACCTGCGCTCGTAACACCCTAGCTTTTTCGTACTACTAGAAATAATTTGTTTCGCTCAGTGAATCCAAAACACTAGACAGGCTCAGCAGCGGCACGCATCTCCGACCCTCACTGTACCCGCCACGTTGAGAAACGAGTGGCGTCACCTGTAGTGAATTAGAGTCTCAAATAGGCGTGAACAATATTCTGACAGCATCTCTGCAGGCAAGACAACGCCACTGAGAAAAAAAAGAAATAAAGAAGAACAAACAGTAATTTATTGCCATGGCAGCTGTGCGCGTGCGTTTTCCGCCCGGCGTGTCTGCTCTGACCTCGACAGAGACTGGCTTGAACACAGCGCCAGAGATCCGATCGCTTCGAAGCGTTCATGAAACTGGTTCTGCCGCCGTTCAAGAACAATACCCTTTTCAAATGTCCATCAAGCAACATTGGCAGTGCTCATTGCTTGGACACGAAATGCGTGATGGGATGCGATTCCTCGCCCAACTATCGCTCGTTTTAATGTGAGCTGAGCCAACTTCTCACAGAACGTTGGCGCAAATGTCGTCTCCAGTACATGCCCAAAGTGTGTGAGCATTGAGTGGCAGACAGGAGTTGGCGCAGACTTTTGAAAGTGGCGTACTGTCTGAGCAATATCCGTAGTTCTAGTATCAAGTTCTACACGACGCGGCACCCCAGAAAACGATGTCAAAGTCAGGGTCGGGAGAGTTTCCTTCTGTAGACCAAAGTGTTTAGTCCGAGTTTACTTTTTCTAAGGTAGCAACACTGGTGAATTGATGGTATGAGAATAAAATGAAACGTGTGACTCGGTTTCGCACTGCTTTTAATGTGTTAACTAGGCATGATTGATTGGGATTTGAAATAGCTGTGGCATACTGTAGTGTAGGTCTAATGTATGTTTCATAAACCGTTTTTTGAACATGTGGAGGGGCATCACGAAGGGCTCGTCTGATGAATCCGAGAGCCTTAGATGCTTCTGCAGACATGGTTTAAATATTAGTTTTCCAAGAAACGTTATCAGTTAATATCATGTCAGCATATATGTATATAAAAAACGGGTTCAATCATATCGTTGTCTATAATATACTGATATGCTATCAAGGACTGTTTTCTGAATAATTTAATTAATTTGCACTTGGATTTATTTAGCGCCATCAACCATCTTTCTCAGGCGTGGCGAATTTACTCTCTATCATTCTAAAGTTGATAGTTGTAGTTTAGTGATGAAGTTTATATATGACACACTAATCTGCAAAAAGCCGTATTTTTGAGGGAAGTTTACATGAAAGATTGTTAATGAAAATTAAGAAAAGGTGGGGGGGGGTTGGAACGGAATCTTGCTCAAGCCCTGACATAACGCATTTTAGTCTCGATGCGTGATCGTTAAGGGCTGTACAGGACGCGAGATGTGAGGAAATGACCAATCCAGAAAAGTACTAAGGGTTTTAATTGTAGGGACGATAACTTCAAGAGATGCCTTTGATGAGGAACATGGTCGAAGGCCTTTGAGAATTCCGGAATATCGCGTCAGTTTGTAGTTGATATTCAAGGTTAGTACGCAACTCCAAAAGCCATTTGCACAGCTGGGTCTCGCAAGATAAATTTCCGGGAAGCCAGGCTGATGGCTGAAAAGAGAAGTGTTTGTAGACAGGTGAGTCATCATGTGCGAATACAAGATATGGTCTAGAAGTTTAGATGATATAGATGTTAAGTTGATGCAACTATAGTTATAAGCTGAAGATCAAATTCCTTGCTTGTTGATAGGGACAACCCTGCTTATCTACCAATCAGAAGGTAGACAACTTTCGGAGAGTGACTCTCAGGGCCTCTTGAGGATGAAAGTTTAAGTTTCCATTTCAGTTTAATTATTTCATGTGTTAACAGTAATTGATGGCTTGGGGTCATAACGCTCTTCCGGTAGGGTTAACATATTATATGGGGGATCCCGTTTACATACGGAAGAAGATTTGGTACTCGAGGCTTCAGTGCACACGCTCTTTCAGCCTGGTTCGCTGTTGTGCTGATTAAAATTTACGGTCCTGTGAATAGATTCGCATGACATAAGGTTTCAAACCCTTGCTAGATTATTGCGCAAAATATTCAACTAATTTTTAAAAAAATCGTTTTTGATGATTTAGGGTTTTCGTCTAGGTTCTAAATGCAGCATTTTAAGAGCCCCAAGCAGATAAGTTAGCTCGCCTTGACATTGCGCAAAGCCGTTCTTTCTTGTTACACAATGATAGTAATGCTTCATTATGCCACTTGTTGGATGAGTCATTGTGAATTCCTATAGTGGGCATATATATTTATATCAAGTCAATAAGCTTATTTTATTTTAAAGAAACCAATTTGCTTCGACAGACATTCGTAAAAACTCGGACATTTCACAACAGGCAAAGAAGGAAAAAAGTTCAGGATCCTGTGATCACACAAACCTTCAGAGAGTTGGATTGACTTCACGAGATCAAAATATGTAGTTTGGATAAGTATCAGAATGTTGGAAGATCGTGTTAGCTTATTTACAACCTGCGTTAGGAACACGCCAAGAAAATCTTCAGACGCGTGAGACCCTTCAAATGATGAACTGGCCCAGCCAAAATAGGGGAGCTTGTAGTGACTGAATGAATTACCTCCGCCAGGAGGGCGTCGCGTGTTTTGTCTTTCTCTTTTTGTCTCACAATAAACGCCCCGTGCCAGTTGGAACGCGGGTGCGACCGAAGCCGGCTGTCTGTTGTCTGGAACCTGGTCGACGCCCACCGAGGCGAAGTTATAACAACTGGCGACGACGATGCGATGAACAGACAGCATGCCGAAGTTCCACGAGTTCTGCCCGGACGAGGAAACGTTCGACGACTACCTGGAACGCTTCCAGATTTTTGTGCAAGTGAATGCTGTGAAACCAGAGGATTCATCGGCAACGTTTTTGAACTTCTTTGGGACAAATGCATATCGCACTCTTAAAGAACTGCTGGTGCCCGCGCTTCCGATTTCCAAGAGCTTGTCAGATTTGACAAGTGTACTCAAGAACCACTTCTCGCCGGCCAAGTCTACCATAGCAGAGCGGACGAAATTCCACCGGAGGTACGAGAAGGACGGCGAAAGCCTGGCAGACTTTGTGATTGCCCTCAAGAAGCTGGCCATGACTTATGACTTTGGTGAATTCCTCGACACTGCTCTTCGTGACGGGTTGGTCGCGGGCTGCCTCGATGCCGAAATTCAGCCACCACTTCTCCAGGTGGATGGCAGTTCCAAATTCGGGGACGTCTACAAGGTGTCACTGGCAAGGGAACTGGCTACAGAGCAGAGTAAAGAGCTGCACAGACAGATCGGTCCAGATGCCACCGACGTGCATCGGTTGTGGGACAGACAATACCAGGAACAGCCGCGGCTGCCAGGAACTGTCTGCTCTCGATGTGGTTCTTCTGCGCATGAACCTTGTATGTGTCCATTTGTTAAAGCGAAGTGCTTTAAGAGCGGAAAAGAAGGACACATCAAAAGAATGTGCACAGGAGAACAGACCTGCGGTAAGCCAAAGAGCCGGCATAATGTGGGTCCCGGAGACGTGTGCGTTGTGCGTTGTAACGTAGTCGCGGGGGTGCCACCGGTTACGACTAGGTTGGAAATAGCAGGTCACAAGGTAGAATTGGAGGTTGATACGGGCTTTGCAGTTACCCTTATGCCAGAAGAGGCGTATGGAAAGATTCTACCTTGAGGAGTGCTAAAACGGTGTGACCTCAGCTTGCGTACGTACACCGGAGAAAAAGTTAACGTTATCGGTGTATCCGACGTCGAGGTAGCTAGTGGTCATAAAAAAACAAGTGCTGCCTTTAGTGCTGGTGAGAAACGGCAATGTGCGGCTTCCAACGCTGCTTGGTAGAAACTGGCAGCAGCAAGTAAAGCTGAACTGGAGGTCAGTTTTCGCAGTAACAACAGAAGAGAAATATCTTGAAACATTGAAAGTGTTGTTTCCGTCGGTGTCTAAAAAAGAATCCGGAGCCTAACAGGATTCACGGCAAGCCTTGTTTTCAAGGATAATGCTCAGCCAGTGCTATGCAAGCATCGCACCGTTCCTTTTGCAATTCGGGGCGCTGCTGATGGCGAGTTGAGTAGAATGATTAACGATGGTATCCTGTCTCCTGTGAAAACGAGTGACTGGGCAACTCCGTTAGTCATTGTTCCGGAGCCTGGCGGAAAGAATCATATCTGTGGCGATTGCAGTGTCTCAGTAAATCCGAACTTGCGCACGGAACACTACCCCTTGCCAATGGTTGACGAGTTGTTCGCAACTTTCACAGAATGCCGCGTGTTCACGGTTCTTGACCTGCGCGCTGCGTATTTGCAACTGAAACTTGATAGCAACGCAAGGAAAGCGCTGACTGTAAACACTCACCTCGGTCTTTTCGAATTTGCGCGGGTGCCGTACGGGGTGTCGAATGGTCCTGCTATTTATCAGGCTACCATGGATAAGATTTTGTTTGGGTTGCCGAAGGTTGCATGTTACATTGACGATCTGTTGATTGGAGGCAGGGACTATGATGAATGTTTTGACCATGTGAAACGCGTGTTAGAACGACTTGCCAAGCATTGTGTTAGCTTCAATCTGGAAAAGAGCAAGGTGTTTGTGGGCGAAGTGAAGTACCTTGGGTATATGCTTGACAAACACGGGCTCCGGTCTTGCCCCGACAAGGTGGAAGCGGTCAAAAGCACTCCGTCTCCTACAAATGTACATGAGCTCCGCAGTTTTCTAGGAATGTTAAAGTTCTACGCCAAGTTACTGCCAGACTTGGCAGCATTGCTGCGGCCTCTGTACGACCTGCTAGAAAAAGGGGCTGAATGGTTGTGGTCAAAAGATTGTGATGAATGTGTGAGGAAAGCTAAAGCGCTTTATGTAGTGCTGATGCCTTGACCTTGTACTCTGCAAGTAAGCCTGTTAGGTTGACCTGCGATGCTTCTAATTATGGCGTAGGGGCAGTTTTGGCTCATGAAGTGAGCAAGGGAGTTTACAGACCGGTTGAGTACGCTTCAAGGACATTGATGACGGCCGGACAAAACTACTCGCAAGTAGAAAAAGAGGCGCTTGCCATCGTATTCGCCGTCAATAACTTTCAGAAGTACCTTTTCGGTAGAAGATTCACATTGGTCACTAACCACTGCCCTCTCACCACACTTTTGAAGCAGGGGCAGAAGTCAACCGGCATGGCAGCTGCACGTATACAGAGATGGCGACTTCTGTTAGTTGAGTACGACTTTGTGATCGTTTTTGCGAAGGGTACCAGCATCGGTCACGCCGACGCCCTTTCAAGGCTCCCCCTTCCCGCGAAAACAGAAGACTGTAACCAGGTTAACTATTTTTCGCCGCTCGATCGTGTTCCGATCACAAGCTGGACAGTGCAGGAAGAGACTAAAAAGATCCCCTACTACCTCGGATCATCTAACTCACGAAAAGAGGATGGCCTAAAAAGTAGACGACCCGGACTTAATTCCCTTTTCCCAGAGAAGAGAAGCGTTGTCTACTGACCAGGATTGCTTGGTATGGGGCACGAGTGTGGTCATCCCAAAAGCATTGCATGACGTCATCATCCGTCGTCTACACGAAGGGCACCCAGGAGCATCTAAAATGAAGATGCTGGCGAGACAGAATGTCTGGTAAAATGGATTAGATGCTTCCATTTAGAATCTGGTGCGAACGTGCGACGTCTGTCAAGCAACGCAGAACAACTCCCCCGTGCTCCAGTCCAACATTGGCCGTTGGCTACTAGAATCTTCGAACGCGTGCACTTAGACTTCGCACAAGAAAGACCAATCATACATACTGATCGTAGTTGATGACCACTCAAAATGGCTGGCAGCCATTCTAATGTCGTCTACGACCTCTTGGCAAAACCATCGAAAAGCAGCAGATGATATCCTCGCAATTCCAGTTGCCAGAAGAAGTGGTCACAGATAATGAACCACAACTGGTGTCTGAAGAGCTCAGATCCTTCATGCGTGAAAATGGAATCTTGCACACGACAACTCCTCCTTACCACCCGGCATCCAATGGACTTGCCGAACGCGCAGTTCAGACGTTGAAGAAGCCCCTTCTGAAACAGGTGCTGGAGGACAGGGAGCCGGGTGGAAAGAGGAGCTTGCAGCTGAAGCTGTCAAACTTTTTGTTCCAGTACAGAACAACTCCCCACGTGGTAACTGGAAAGACGCCGGCAGAGTTCTTTCTTGGGCGCTTGCCACGGACACGTCTTGCATTGTTGAAACCCGGTTCTGCTTCTTTTCGGTGAGAAAAACAAAATGAAGCCAAGAAGACCGTTGACACCCAACAGGCAAGGCCGAGGGAGTTCAATGTCGGAGACAATGTGTGGGTACGAAACGTGAGAGGGGAGGAAACGGGATGGGCGAGAGGAAAGGGGACGAAGAAAATTAGTGCTCTCACATACTTGGTGCGAGTCTTTAGCAGGATTCGTTTTGTACACTGTGATCACCTGAGGCCAAGATCCCAAAATGGATTTGATACAGAACGGAGATCGCCGGTGGACCACGGGGAGCCGCCAGCATCCACGGATTCAGATGACTCGGAGGCTGAGAACCACTTCAATAGTCATGACAATGACGGACCTGGTGTGCCCGCTCCCTCTTTTAGGCACAGCACACGAATAAGTAGGAAACCCGACAGGCTTACTTATTACCTGGTTGGCAGACCAAGTTGAAGTGTTGCTGTTGTACTGTGTAACATGTGTTTCGGATTAGTGTGGGGAAATGTAGTGACTGAATGAGTCACCTCCCCTAGGAGGGCGTCGCGTGTTTTGCCTTTTTCTTCTTCGTCTCACAATAAACGCCCCTTGCCAGTTGGAACGCGGGTGCGATCGAAGCCGGCTGTCTGTTGCTTGGATCCCGGTCGACGCCCACCGAGGTGAAGTTTAAACAACCTTTATTTATTTACAACCTGCGTTAGGAACACGTCAAGAAAATCTGCAGATGCACGAGACCCTTGAAATGATGAACTGTTCCAGCCAAACTGAAGTATAAAAAAAATGCAGATCAGTATTCTTAATGCGAATTTTAATATCGACCAACATAGAGGACAAATGGGCGGCAAAAAGTGCGTCATTGTCAGGTGGTCTGTACCAAGCACAATAATAATCTTGTTAGAGGGGGCAGAAGCACATACTACGGCAATTTCAATGCTACTATCAAGAAGTATTACAAAAAAGCAAGGAATATTCTTTTTCATAGTCGTGAGCACACCTCCTACTCTTCGGGCATCTCTGTCACGACAAACTATGTTTCAATGGACGTAGAAGGAAAAAAAGATGGATATCTTCAATGCGGGGACTAAGCAATATTTTTGCTAAGATAACGATATCTGTCGAGCTGTTCTCTATGATGGGATGAAGTTCGTCGCTTTTCGAAATGACCGTTCACAAGGTAGCAGGACTGAATAAAAGTTGTTTTTATCGGAATGTTCGAATGAACAAAAAGTAGACCTGTTGGATTTTGTTTTCTGCGGATTAGGCTTGGGGGCCTAAAAATCCTCGATGGCTTGAGATTCTTAGTTAAAAAAATAACTTTTGTTACCAACACGCAGTCTGTGAAAACATATCTTGAAAGGAACGTCTGGTTTTTTTTTATGCTAACAAAGTCTGCTTCGAGCCAGCCGAAACGAAGAGGAGATGTCCTCTCTGATATCAAACCCAGTATATTTTAACTTTACTCAGCAATACAATGCTTTTTCTTTGTATTTCGAACGAGAATACTTGAAAATAAAGGGTCTGTTTTTACCTTTGGAAATCTAGCCTGGTGATGCGACCGTTTTAGACTAGCGGGATCCAAGTGAAAACTTATGTCTTTTTTTTTAGCAAAAAGCAATAACTTTTTCTTCAGATTAGCACGAGGTTTCGGAGGGAGAATCATGATAGTAAAAAAACAACAAGTTAGACCGTCGAAATCTATTTTGATGGTATTCACATTGTTTACATATATTCAACACATGGATAAACTTAGTGTATAGAAAGGTGGGAATAGACACGACTTGTGGGCTAGTCAACTCTGCCTCGAAAGCAATTAATGTTGCGGAACGTTGACCCACTGATTCATTCGTAATCCTTGGTTCGCTTTTTAGAGCACTGCATTTACCCACCATGCTATCTTGAGATGCCTCAATCCGTTGAAAAGCGGTTAGAATGTTGGCTATCTGCTGCTTATATGTGAAGGAACCAGAGTTTAATTCAAAGTCTCCCTGCACTTCGATAACGAGTTGTGAGAGTAATTACGATGTAGTGAAAGTCAATACTATGGTGGCACAATCACCTCAAGCAAGAGCGCACTTCGCCTTCGGAGCACGATACCGTAAACAAGCCGGGATTGCAACTACAAAAACAGAGAATATTGTTGAAGTCACGAACCTGTGTGAACAGACGTGTAGATGTCATTGTGTCAGTGGCATAGACGCTCCTCCGAACTAGAACTCCGTGCCTGATTCAGGATTTCTGAAAAGTGGTCTGACCTTCAGCTTTGAATGCCTCCATTCCTTCTGCATAAACATTTTACCTAAAACCACTAATTAAAAAAGTAATTGATTATTCTTTCCTTCGTCATATTTTCGTTGCAATTTCACTCGAGCGTAATATCCGCGTGGTAGTATAACTCACTCGGAGATACCGTATGTGTGTAGCTTTTACTTTTCAATGCGAACGCAATACCTGCCCCAAGGAGCGAGCTGACGTCATCAGCTTTAAGGCAGCGGCAAAGGGCGCCTTAATTTCTTTCTCCAAGTGAGGCAGGCTCCAAGCTATGAAACTACGCGAAAAGCCTAAACAACGGCCCATAGCTTCCCCGAGAAGTAAAGCTGATGGATTTTGGCTTCGGTTTCATTGGCTGACGCGCATCGACGAGGCTCCCATTGGCATCTGCGCGTCAGTTTCAAAGACGGCCACCATATGGCGCTGCGTGTCCGCGTCGCGAGCGCGCCGGTAACACGCTTCCCCGGCCAGAGCGGCAAGGAGTGCTGGGAGAGCGCGTGACCGGCCGACGCAGATAGGGCCAACGCGGAAGAACAACAAGTATGCTTTCGCATTGACAACTCATAAGAAGTACGTAGGTGTAACTCGAGCCTTTTTTTAATTTCTATTTGATAAAAGAAAAGGGCCTGTACATATAACTTACTTCGTGGTCGACACACAATTGGTGAGCGGCGTTTAGCAACTTCCGGTTCCTTAGGAAAGTTTGTTGCACTGTTAACAAACGACTACCTTGAGCTGGAAGCCTGTGCAAGCATAATTCTGAAAACTCAGACTAGTTTTAGAACCATGCTTATGCAGGCTTGCAGAATATTGTCGTCGTTTGTCAGGAACGAAAGCAAATTTCCCGACGAATCGGAAGTTGCCAAACGCTGCTCACCTATTGCCAAAGCAGTCAAAGCGTTTCTACCCCATTTCTGTATTTCCGATTGCCTGGACGCCCAACCCGACGACAGAAAAAAAGGGAGAGGAGAAAATCCTAGCAACGATAGACACCTTAGCAACGGCGCTCATGCCGGATTGGCTGCTCGGCAACCCGCGGGAACTTGGATTTCGGATTCCGACTGCGCGTGTATCACTGGGAAGCTCCTTAACCCGCCCCGCCGCCTGCGTTCGTGGAGCTTCGCGGTGACAGTATCCGGCTACTATGTACAAAACTATTTACCTATATGTCCCCCCCCCCCCCCCCGCTCCGTACACGCCGCTTCGCGGTGTCCAGCCGGCAACCTAAGCCCCGCTGTCCCCCGTGCACCTCCGGAAAGGGAGTCCCATGCCATTTAGTTTAGCGAAATTGCGTCGACAACATTCGTCTTTTTTTCAGTGCTAAGCGTAAAAAAAGGTCGTAAACATCGCCAAATGCCTCGACAAAAAAGTCCCTGAAACAAAAACAACAAACAAAAAGTAAGCCCAGACTAGGGAACGAACCGGGGTCCGCTGCGTGCATGGGAGACATGTTACCACTAAGGTACGCTACCACTTCGGAAGCTCGTTTCAACCGCTGCATTTGTCGACGGCTGCAGCGTCTATCTCCACGAGCCAGTCCATCCGGCGTGGGGCGAGGCAATACACCGCTTCGGCCCCTGCTTCTCGTAGACTGATGTCCTGGCTTGGCCCGACCAGGATGATTCAGTCAGTCGCCTCTTCTACCCTCTTCATCCTTCTTTCACTTTTCCTTCCACCTTTTTCCCTTTTTCCTACACTTTCTTCCTTCCTTTTTTACCTCCTTAGGCGGCAAGGGCCGACCTTGAGTGAAAACAGGTCCTGTCCCTGCAACCACACTAGGGTATAGTGCCCGGGCAGCACTGGTAGAGTAATTGTGTCAGACAAGCCTTTCTTGTTATGGCACATTACCTATCCCCTTGTTGGGCTCCTTGGTGGGCAGTGAACCCGGGCACTGATCTTTCCTTCTCATGTTATGGGTTCTCGCACTACAACCTGTCTCTATCGGCCCCCAAAAAGGGTCCGCACCGAAGTTCCAGCCTAAGTCAACACGCCAGCTACCCCTGCCAGGTTTCCAAAGTTTTTGGACCTGCATTCTGAAAGTGAGAAACAACTATCAAAGTTCTCTGCCTTTCCTGTAGTCAAGGTACTCGAATCTACTGTCGAAAAGAAATTCATGGCCGAGAAATTGCCTTCTGGCGACTTGCTTCTTGAAATCGAATCAAGCCAGCAGTGTACTGCACTTCTTGCTTCAAATGCCATATCTGACCACAGAATCACAGTTACACCTCACCGCACCCCAAATACCATCCAGGGGGTTATTTCTGAGGATGACCTCCTTGACTCCTCGGACAGTAAAATAGTTAAGGGATTTTCCGACCAAGGCGTCGTAGCTGCAAGGCGTATCTCCTTGCGCCGCGACGGCCAAGAGCGGAAAACAAAGCTCATAGTCCTTACATTTGAATCTACTACATTGCCAGAGGCTGTGAAGGCTGGGTACCTTCAATGTAGAGTGCCGCCCTACGTGCCGAACCCCTGCAGGTGTTTTAACTGCCAAAGATTTGGTCATGGGTCCCAGAACTGGCAAGGCAAAGCCACTTTGCGAAGTGCGGACAGGCTGACTATCAAACAGATACATGCTGTAATGATGCCAAATGTGTCAACTGCCACATTCCCATCCCGCATATTCCCGCTCTTGTAAGACATGGAAAAATGAAAAAGCTATTCTTACTTTGAAAGTGTAGAAAAACCTCTCATATCCAGAGGCATGCCGTCGCTTTACGTTCTTGCAAAAAGGAGGATTCGCGGAGGTGGTGCAGCGGGGGCCTGCACCACTGAAAGTGGCAGTGGCAACCCAGACGTCTTTTCCAGACAATGGGAAGCCACTGCAGTCCCCCACGCCCAAGCTGAAGATTCAGCTCCTTGGGCATGCACTTTCATCAGGCCACTCCCGGCCACTCCAGCCAGAGTGCTAACCACCCTGCACCTTCAGGGCGGCAGCCTCTCTGTTCTGGTGGAAAGTGTGCACAGGCCGCTCCCCCTTCTCAAGATGGGCCGGCAGCTGCAGCTGTCGTGCCCGTCCGCACTCCGCGGTCCCCTTCCAGGGAAAGGAGTCGACGCTCTCGTCCGTACTCGTGGAAGAGAGCGTTGTCTTCCAAGGAGCGACATGGCTCCTGTGTCGCTCCTACAGTGACAAAGGGGCAGGAACGGGTGGATTCGGGCAGTGCCCTGCCCAACACACCCGCTGCCCCTTCTGCTGGGTCAGGCCGTGGCCGGTGCCTGCAGCCCCGTGCCCCGAGCCTACCCAACGCCCCACCCAAAGTCCCGTCCCAAGAGGTGGGGGCAATGGATGAGCGCAGTGAGGTGTCTGCACCTGCGTCTGATCAGGACGACATGGACTGGCAGATAGCTAAATCTAAACATAAGGGCAAAAAACCAGTAACCCCTCCAAAGTGACGGTGTACATTCTTTTTGGACCTGCGCGGCATAGTCGAGGTTTTTACTTTCACTTGTTCTTTACTGCTTTTACTGATTTACTAATCTTTTAGCCTTGTTTTAGAGTAATGGCTAAATTCACTTTTATGCAGTGGAACTCCTGCGGTCTTTTAAGGAATATTGATGATCTTAATTTTGTCATGGACGAATTACGTCCTATAGCTCTCACTTTACAATAGACTCATCTTAATGATCATCATAAGTCAGTGTTACGTCGCCATCGGTTTTTTTAGAAAAGATCACCCCGCATCAATCGCATCAGGTGGAGTAGCTGTGGCTGTTCAAAGTGACGTCGCATGCTTTCAGGTTCCTCTTTGCACACCTCTTGAGGCTGTGGCTGTACGCCTTCTTTTGGACCGCCTCATCACCGTTGTCTCCATTTATATTCCACCAAACCTTCCACTGCACCTTCATGATCTCCAAAGACTTGTTTCACAGCTTCCTCACCCTTTTTACTTTTAGCAGACTTTAATGCTCACAACCCCTTATGGGGTAGCGCCCGTCAAGATTCACGTGGTAGAGTCCTTGAGCGTTTTTTTAACATCTGGGCTGTGCCTTACGAATTAGAGAGAAAACCTTTTTCAGTGCAGCTCACAATTCACTTACATCTTTCGATCTTTCCATCTCATCCCCTTCAGTGTTTTTTTATTTACATGGAAAGTATTGGATAATCCTTTTGGAAGTGACCACTTTCCGGTCATTCTGGAGTGTCTGGTTTCAGTTCCAAGCCTAATGAAACGTACCCCTCGTTGGAAACTTGACAATGCAGACTGGAGTCTATTCAACCTAAATGCAGAGCTTAAGCCTTGCATGTTCTTGTCCTTAACACACGATGAAGCCACCACATACATTGCTGAACAGATCACTAATGCCGGCTTTCGCTCCATCCCTCAGGCCTCCTCTAACATCCCCAAAAAGTGTAAGCCGTGGTGGAATGATGATTGTTCCAGTACTAAGGAAAAACAGGACAAGGCATGGGGTATATTTCGGAGATATCCGACATTCATGAATTTGATAGAGTTTCAGCGAAATAGCGCCCAAGCTCGTTGGACCAGGAAGCAGGCCAAGAGTAAGTCCTGGAGAGGCTATCTGCCCTCTATCACCTGCTATGTCCCAGCAAAGGAAGTGTGGGACCGACTGCACAACGTTAAAGGCAAATACCGCTGCTTTACAGTCCCTCTTTTTTCCTCTGTAAGCTCTTTACATGACCAGGGAAATCTGTTGGGCGCACATTTCCCGGCCGTTTCAAGCTCATATCATTACTCTCCAGCGTTTCTGAAGTTTAAAGCAGAAGCAGAAAGAACGAAAGTCAGCTTGGCAGGAGGAGCCTCTGCACCATATAATCGGCCGTCTACAATGGTTGAGCTTCAAATGGCTCTCAAAATCCGGAAGCATTAATTTCCCGGCCCTGATCGAATAAATTTTGAGATGATCCGGCATTTATCGGAGGAGTCACTCACAGCCGTCCTGACATATTTCAATAAACTATGGAATGATGCACCCTTCCCTGCCGATTGGAAGCAGGCAGAAGTAATTCCGCTGCTGAAGCCTGGAAAAGGTCCTTCGCTTCCTACAAGTTACAGGCCGATTGCACTGACTAGTTGCTTAGGGAAAACGTTTGAAAGGATGATTAATAAGCGTCTCGTTTTTTTCCTGGAGCAACACCACATTTTGAATGTAAATCAATGTGGGTGTCGATCACGACGTTCCAGTATAGACCATTTAGTCCGGTTGGAGACTGTTGTACGTGAAGCGTTTGTGGATATGCAGCATTGCGTATCTGTCTTTTTTGATTTAGAAAAGGCTTACGAGTACCACTTGGAGGCATGGCATCCTACGCGACTTGTTTACGTATGGAGTACGCGGCAGATTGCTTCATTGTATAAAAAAACTATCTTAGTGGACGTTTCTTCCGTGTACGGCTAGGCGCGACAGTATCCGATTGTTTTGTCCAGGAGAATGGTGTTCCACAGGGTGGAGTACTTAGTGTCACCCTCTTCGCCATAAAAATTAACTCTCTTTGTCATATGATACCTTCCTCAGTATCATATTCATTATACGTAGATGACATTCAAATATCCGTAGCATCATTTAATATGGCTAGCTGTGAAATGCAGCTACAACTAGCCATGAATAAAATGACTATATGGGCAAACGAGAATGGCTTTAAGTTCTCTCCAGAAAAAACTATTTATGTTCCATTTTTTTTGCGGCGGGGGCTCTGGTTAGAACCCTCTCTCATGTTAAATGGAAATGCCATCGAATTTAGAACTGAGCATACGTTTTTGGTAGTGATATTTGACAGTAAGCCTAGTTTTGTCTCCCATCTCAAATGGCTAAAGCAGAAATGTATGCAGACATTGAATATTCTTAAAGTCCTCTCACGCAAGTCTTGGGGTTCTGATAGGAAGTGTCTACTTCATTTGTACCTCTCTCTAGTACGATCGCGCCTTGAATATGGGTCTGTTGTGTTCGCGTCTGCTCGGCCGTCTGCCTTAGAAATGCTTGACCCTGTGCATCACCTTGGGTTGCGTCTTGCAACCGGTGCTTTTAGGACATCTCCTGTTTTAAGCTTGTATGCTGACTCCAATAAAATGTCACTGGAAAAAAGGCGGCAGTATTTAAGTCTGGTTTACGCCTACAAGGTGTCACCGGAACCCAGCCATCCAGCTTACAGTAGTATTCGAGAGTCCAGGTTCCATCGTACTTTCGAGCATAAACCATCTCTTGTTCGACCCTTGAGCCTTCGTTTTCGTTTTGAGAGACTCCGTCTCTTCCTTAACCTGCCACGTGAGGGTGTTCGTTTCCTAGAAAGTGCATGTCATACTGGCTCATGGGACATCAAACCTATAGCTTGTGATTGGTATTTAACAAAATGTAATAAACATAACGTGTCTCCACTCGTTCTACAACACGAATTCTTAGCTCTACAAAAAAAATACAGACATTACAGCCAGTTTTTCACTGACGGTGCCAAGTCCTAATGTTTGTCAGCTCCGCTGTTTATTCAAATTCGTTTACACATGTTACTCGACTTAACAATGTCGCCAGCATTTTTACTCCCGAACTATATGGTGTTCTGGCAGAACTGGACTATATAATCAGGAGCAAAGTGATGAAAGCCATTATATTTGTAGACTCTCAAAGTGTTCTTACAGCAGTATGTTCTGTTGCACCAACTATGAATAAGTTGACTCAACTTGTAAGGGCCAGAGCTCAACAGGAACTCGCTGGTGGGAAGGACATTAGGTTTTGCTGGGTACCGAGCCGTGCGGGCATCGCAGGCCACGATGCTGCACCTCTTCGCAGAACCTTTTACCATCGAATGCCTGCGTATCTTACGAAGGCCTTAAAACGTCCGTAAAATTTTCACTCTCACGGCTATGGCAATCTTAATGGAAGTTAGACGATAACAATAAGCTTCATGCCATCAAACCAGAACTTGGTGCATGGGAAACCTCATATAATAAAAATCGTTTCCACGAAGGGCTCCTGTGCCGGTTGAGAATTGGCCACTCGTTCCTAACCCATCAATACCTGCTTATACGTGAGGAACCGCCAACATGCGAGCACTGTGGAGAAACGTTATCTGTTCTGCATTTTCTCTTTCTTTGCCGTGTCCTTCTACAACAATATAAGACCTATTTCCCTGAGTTTTTCAAGTACAACATCCCACTTCACCCTGTCTTAATTCTAGGGGAGCAGCCTCTCATATCAATTGACCGTTTTTTAGCGTTTCTCAAAGCTACAGGTATTTTACACCAACTACAGCCAAGTTCTAGTCTAGTTTTAGCGTGCTTTTACCAATGTTTTTTTAGCTTACCTAGTTCGGCGCAGTATGGCCGTC
>JAZHYW010009289.1:0-13970 GCA_037355805.1 Ixodes ricinus | reverse complement strand
CCCTTCCTTGTAGCTAAGACACTAGAAGGAGTTGTTGGCAAAACCTTCAATGCAAAGAAAATGGCATCTGGAGACCTCCTTGTGGAAATCGGTTCAAAGCAGCAGAGTGATGCCCTCTTGGGTCTTAACGCTGTGTCAGACTATTAAGTCAGTGTTACCCCTCACCGCAAGCTGAACACCGTCCAAGGAGTAATATCCGAGGACGACCTGTTAGACATATCGGACGCAGAGCTGGTAGAGGGCCTCTGTAGCCAAGGAGTCATCGTTGCACGTCGAATTACAATTCGTCGTGATGACACAGAACACAAGACAAAACACATAGTCTTAACGTTTGAGTCCGCCACACTTGCAGAGGCCGCGAAAGCTGGCTATCTCCACTGCAAGGTTCGGCCCTATGTGCTTAATCCTCGTAGGTGTTTCAAATGCCAGAGGCTTGGCCATAGTTCCCAGCAATGCCGTGGAAAAGCCACTTGTGCAAAATGTGCCAAAAATGACCATTCCACAGACTCTTGCACCAACGACGCACACTGTGTGAACTGTGGTGATCCCCACCCTGCATATTCTCGATCCTGCAGAACCTGGAAGGAGGAGAAGGAGGTACTTGCACTTAAAGTCAAGGAAAACCTCTCTACCCAGGTCCCAGAGGCACGCCGTCGCTTCGGATTCTTGCGCAAGGGCAGCTACTCGCAGGTGGTGCAGCGGGGACCTGCACCACTGATGGTAGCAGCGGCCACCCAGACATCCTTTCTGGACTATAGGAGGCCACTGCAGTCCCCCACGCCCCAGCTGAAGATTCAGCTTCCGGGGCGTGCAATCTCAGCTGGGCGGTCCACCGACCCTCCCAGCCAGAGTGCGAACCTTTGCACTCCAACGGGACAACAGCCTTTGACCTCTAAGGCTGTTTCCCAGACCCAGGATGGGCCGGTGGCTACCGCAGCCGTCCCTCCTCCGCAGTCTCCTTCCAGGGAGAAGGGCCGACACTCTCGCCCACACTCCCTGGAGAGAGCATCATCAAAGGAGCGGCATGGCCCTCGTGCCGCTCCTGCAGTGCCTAAGGGGCAGGAACGGGTGAACCTGGGTGACGCCTCGCCCAGCACCTCCTCTGCCCCTTTAGCTGGTCGTGGGCGGGGCATGGCGCCCCGTTCCCCAAACCTGAAAAAACCTACAAGAAAAGCCTTGCCTCAGGAAACTGAGGCCATGCAGGAGTGTAACGAAGTCTCCACTCATGCGCCTGACCAAGACGACATTGAGTGGCAGACTTCTAAGAGTAAACACAAAGGCAAAAAACCTGTGATCCCTCCAACGTGAGATTGTAAATTAATTTTGCCACCTGTGGCAGCTATAGCACTTTTATTTACTCTCCCAGTGTTTCTTCTTTATTCGAATTTTAACTCATTTTTAAAACAATGACCAATTTTCATTTGATGCAGTGGAACTGCCGTGGCCTAATGAGAAATATTGATGATGTAAATTATTTTATGGACGAGCTAAGACCCATTGCACTCAGCCTGCAAGAAATACATCTAAATAACACTCATACGCAGATTTTGCGTCGGTACCAGGTTTTAAGAAAAGATAGACTCTCCCCTATTATGTCTGGAGGAGTGGCACCAGTGGTACAGAGTGGTGTTGCTTGCTCTGAGGTCCCCCTTCGTACGCCCCTAGAGGCTGTAGCGGTGCGCCTTCTTGTTGACCGTTTGATCACGGTAGTTTCTCTTTATCTTCCACCTAACTCTCCACTGCACATCAGTGAACTTGAGTGACTTGTAAAACAATTACCTCAATCTTTTTTTTTAATTTTAGGCGATTTTAATGCTCATCACCACGCCATAGTCCAGGCGGTCCCGCCTGTACTATGGCGCGCTTGTTTATAGTTCGGCGCATCCGTCTGCCCTAAAAATGTTGGACCCCATCCACCATCTGGGGCTCGGAATGGCCACGGGAGCATTTCGAACGTCACCTGCACTTAGCTTGTATGCTGATACACATCAAATGTCCTTGGAAAGACGAAGGCAATATTTGAGCCTTTGTTATGCTTACAACATATACAGCTATCCTCAACATCCCTCTTTTCATGCCCTTCAACCTTCTACGTCTTTCCGATTCCTTGAAAACAAGCCGAGCATTGTTCGGCCCCCGAATTTCAGAGTACAGAGCATGGCAACATCGCTCCATCCCCCCTTTAGTGAGGCTGCTTTGCTGAGGAGCAAGGAGAGAGTTGCGCCTTGGGACCAGTCAAGATGTTCTTTCTTCGTGATTGCGCCGGGACCCAGCGACGGAGGCAGCAGATGGTCGCTGAAGGAAAAGTAAAGCAGACAGGACTCCGCGGATAAAGGGAAGGAAAAAAAACACGTCTATTTACAAGCCAAGCTAATTTTCGAATGTCAGAGAACGTTCCACCACGTGCCGTCCCCCTCGTCTTCTTTCTCCAACGTCCGCTGCGCCAGCCCGCACGAGCGCCGCCAGTCTACCCCGACACAGGTGCACACGTGCAAAGGCAAACACGCATAGAAAAGAAAACGAAACTCAGTCCCGTTTCCGCGTCCATTCGCGGCGATGGCGGGGCCGATTCTCACACCTCCCGACTAAGTATATTTTTTAGACCCGAAATGTCAAAAATAATATATAAAATCTAAACTTAAGCGCGTAGGCCTATCCGTCACACATTGCACAGAGTTTGTAACTCGACCCGCCAGAATCCAAGCTATAAGAGGAATTTACACCCATATGCAAATCACATGCTAGTAAAGCGATTCTTACTGTGCCCGCCAAGGCTCTAATGCTATCGTGACCAGATGATCCGGGCGAAGGCTTAGAGGAAAGTGGAGATTCAGACGAAATCGGAATTCGTATGGAACTTTCCACCCTCACTTCCAACCCGGCAGCTCCAGGGGACAGCGGTATACCGGGCACGTACGTCACGCGTTTCGGTAGGTCCGTAAAAAGGTCTCAAGTTAACAGTTTTATCTATTTCTTTAGAGCTAGTTATTGGGTTTCTATGTGGCGTTTTTCTATACGGTACCCTGTGTAAATCTGGATGATCGACACGTCTTTGACCAATGTCAAACGAAGGAGAGATGCAGTGTCATGTGTCATCCTGACCAGATTTCGTACCGTGGCGCTATAATATCGGGCCAGCGCACTCATGCTGGGGGCGCTTGCCCTTATATAGGTGCACCGGGAGAAACATTGAATACGGTGTAACCGACGACGGCGACGGTTTCGTTTATTAACACTGCGTCACGCCTCTGTCTCCTCTCTTCGGCGCACGACACTAACACTTACCTCAAGCTTGTCGCTGATGGTGCGCGAGGTGATGTCCGAGTGAGTGCACTCATGAGTGAGTTTGGCCGATCGAAGTATGCCAAGCAGTGCTCTTACTTACAGCACGTCCGAGGGGCGCCGACCCCGCGATCTGATACAGCGACTCAAGCGGCGCCAAAAATGCATTGTCCAGGCGCTCGACCCCTTTGCACTTTTTTCTCCTCCGGCGAGAGTAATCATGAACAGTGCGCACGCCGTGATCGCGCGCAAAGACGACGAGCGCCGCGACCGCGCGCTCTTGGCTACGCTTGATTGCCTTGATATGGTCGCTGCATCGGTTGTGGTCGGACTCGGTGTGAAAGCAAATTTATTGCTCTCAATAGGAAAGACAGGTCTAGACTGGGTTTACTATGTCACCAATCTCGATTTACCAATGTGCGCAGGTTGTATGCGAGTGCAGCGTTCGGCTGAGGTTTGTGCTCAATCGCATAAGCGCTGATTGGGAACGAGCCTTAATCGAATGGCTGACTCAGCACTCGTGTTCAGTCGGAGCACTGCGGCCGACCAAGGTACGTACGCGACCTAGTAAGTTTCGGTCACGAACCTTCCTTAGATCACGTAGAACGTTCAGCCATCTTGCCTTATCTCCTGGGAGGGGTTTGGCGCGCTCCGAAAATGGCGTCGTCAGGGGGGGAGGGTTGGGGCGATAGAGAAAGATAACTTGTTTGAGTAAGGAACGACGTTCCTTGAGCGCGTTCTTTCAGGAGGAACTAAGGGACGCCGCCGTTCTATCCTGCATCGCTAGAAAACTTAAACTCGTCAGGTTCTCGAGGAAATCGCAACAGGAACAGAGTTTGTTTGTTTGTTTGTTTGTGTGTGCGTGTGCGTGTGTGTGTGTGTGTGCGTGTGTGTGTGCGTGCGTGTGCGTGCGTGTGTGTGTGTGTGTGTGTGTGTGTGTGTGTGTGTGTGTGTGTGTGTGTGTGCGTGCGCGTGCGTGCGTGCGTGCGTGCGTGTGCGTGCGTGCGTGCGTGTGTGTGTGCGTGTGTGTGTGTGTGTGTGTGTGTGTGTGTGTGTGTGTGTGTGTGTGTGTGTGTGTGTGTGTGTGTGTGTGTGTGTGCGTGTGTGCGTGTGCGCGCGCGCGTGTGTGTGTGTGTGTTTGCAGTGGTATCGATTGCAAGCTGTCTATGAGGTCCACCAGGATTTCTGAAATATTTTGACGTACCCTTCAAACCTTATTTTAGGCGTTTTAAATGTCTGCCAAATTTTTCTAAAGAACCTTAGGTACCCTTCAAGAACTTTTGAACAGTGTAAGACACCTTTCATAGTTTTTTCTTTAAATAATTTTGAGGTGTGTATTAATCTTTTATGTAAATGTATGCCACCCATCAAAAACGTTTGAACCTTTCTGTATAAGAGACCACGTTTGCTTTCGGTATATATTCTTCAAAGAAGCCGCTTGGCCATTTTGTACCGGGTGGCCGCGACGAGCAGTCGGTGAGTGTCCGCTTTCTGTCCCCCGCGAATGATCTATTTCCTAAAGCAAGTCAATGTGCGGATAAGGAAGGTCTTTGAGGGCCCTGTTTTCATGTCTCTTCGTACATCCGGCTTCAGAAGATCGTCCTGTGAGCGAAAACAAGACTGCGACGGCACCGGGGACGACACACTGAGCGGGCTTGGGATATTGCCGCGCGAAGGGCTGAGCAAGCAACCCATCGTCTCAGACTTCTAATATATTTCTGCTTACTCTTGCTCGGGATGTAAAACTTATTATTTGGTCCCATTTACCTCATCACTTTATGGCACTTACCTAGCCCGCCATCCTATCAAGCGTGGGGGTGTTCGGCGGGAGAGGTTTCAAGAGGAAGCACGACCCAAGAACTGCTCACAAAATGTACATTACATGCGTCCTTGCCCTCAGTGTGCATAAAAAAGGACCATCCTATTAGAAACGAAATCTTCTCGCCAGGAGATACTTTAAGGAGCCTAAGCGGAAACGTTGCTGCACGTAGAGAGTGATGTTTCCCCTCACAACCCAAAACAAATAAACGCTTCCCAAAAAGAGCAACCGATGAGGGGTTACTCCCTAGAGAGAGAAGGACCTCGCTGAAACGCTCCTTGAAGTTTCTCGTGTGCGGAAAAACAAGGAAGAAAAGAAATTTCCCTCGACTCGACTAACCGGAAAAGACAAGGGTATTTCCTCGACAGACCGCAAAAAACGGTGTCGTTCCAGGCGGACGGGCTAAAAGAAGCATTGTTGGAGACACGAGCGGGAGCCGAGGTTTGTCAATAGGCTGCGCCATTCGGGTCTTCCTCTTGGTGTCTACACAACAGTGGCGTTCCCCTCCACCGAGGTCTCTTCTGGCCACGGACGTCCGACACACTTCGAAGGTTCGATTGATGAAAGGGCCCCCAAAGATTCAAGCCGGCCCTAGTCATAACCAGCAAGCTTCGCCTTCGAGCTTTCAAATGTTCTAATGGCCCAGGAGGCAAGGGTCTTGGTCTTGCCAGTCTTGGAGCGCCGACTGTAGTGTTGTGTAAAAGAGAAAGTTACGTCATATCACATAACGCGAGTTCACTGATGGGGTAGCGGTTGCCATTGTTGTAAAATCAATAAAAGGCGAACGATCCGGCCGATCGCTCGAGGACACGCTGAGATCGCGACCCAAACGAACGTGTTGTTGGCTTCGTCCTGCGGGATCTGATGTGGTCGGAGGAATCGCCGCTCCGAAATGACCGGCCGTTTCCCGGAACCCACACGGCAGCCCGGTGAGTCGGACCTTACGCATCCAGCGATGTTCCGGCGAACCGGCCTTTGGATCAACGGCACCTCATCACCCCGCAGACTAGTTGGCCAGCGCGCGATCTTATAATACTTCACCAACCATGGCTTAGCAGTTCCGTAACGGACTAGTCGCCAACCAGCGTGGCCATCGACACCCCGAACGCAGTGCACAGGTCCCCTATGAGAGCCGAACAAGAGGTGTTTTTCGTGCCCGACCGGTCTACGTCATAGGCAATGGACAGAATACAGCTGACAATGTGCTGCACTTGTGGCAACAGCAACTGCACCTCCACAGTGAGACAGCTCTGGTAGCCCTTGAGACCCTGTAGAATGGCGGTGCAGGCCTCTAAGCAGCCCTTCTATAGGTCATTAAGATACCCCACCATCTCGTACACATTTTTCTCCACGTAATGGCGACCGGGATCAGTGACAGGGTTCGAAGGAAAATGTCGTAGAACTCCTTGATCTCCGGCCCAACGGCCAGGGAAATATGCCGAACAGGGACAAGATATGGGTCTTCATAGACCGGTGCACGTAATTGTTGCCAAGGTTTTCCAAGAGCATCGTCATGATGTCGTCGCAAAATGGCAGCGCCTTGGATCTGAGAGCGCGGCAGTTGTATCTTGCAAACCCCACAGCCGCAGAGCACACCTATTACTCGGCGGGGTTCATGAGACCAATTCCCAGGAACGGCCAGAATGCTTTCATGTACTTGAAAAACGTATCGCGCATCACCTTGACGAGGGTGGAAGAGCGCATAAAGGCGTCCTTCTGCACCCCTCACGAGCGGCGGCTGCTAGAGTTGAGCATCTGAAGCAGGGTGGTGACCACCGCGTCCGAACTCTTCGCGGCGTCCTGGAGGATCATCTTCAGCAGCGCGCTATGCAGGGTAGAACAGAGCAGCAACTGTAGGGCGTTGTACGTGGCCTGGTCCGAGCTGCAATGTATGTGGCCCTATACGGCCAGCATGTGTTTCAGACGCTCAAGGATGATCATGGTCATTCTTTAAACCTACACGTAGACGTCCCGGGAAGAGTTCTTCATCAGCTCCACCAGCGCCTCGTACGCCGGGTGGTGCATGTTCGACTGGCGCCCGTCCAACGTTTCGGTGGTCTTCAGCAGCTTGAAGATGATTACCTGTAAGTACTCCCATAGGTCATAGGTCTCCAGGCCTCGTGCCGGTCGGGGGCGTTTCCACCGCCTCAAAGGCCGCTTTCGCTAGCTTGTTGAACGCCCAGCAGACGTTGGCCGCAATGCGGGGTTCCACTCCAAGTTCCTTGGAAAGGCCTGGAGCAGCGGCACCAGGTACTTTTCCAAGACCATTGCCCCTGTGATGATTTTGCACACGCGGCCGATGGTCCGAGCAACCGTGTCACGGGCCACCACGCTTTCGTCCTTTATGAGGCTGATCAGGGTGCACTTGCCCTGCTCCTCCAGGGGCTTGAGGATGGCGGAGTCCTGGCCCTCCAAAAGAATACTGAAGGTTATGACGGCGACGTGTCGATACCTGCAGTGCGGGTGCTTTATGTGCTCTCTCGACGAAGGGTGGGCTGTGGGCAATCATGTCCTCGCAGCACCTCGCCATAAGCATTTGGCACACGCCGGCCGCTTTGCGCGGGTTTAGTCGTCCTCGACGTCGTGCTCGTTCTGCTTTGCGAGTGTCTGCAACAATATCAAGACGAGGTGCCGCAGAGCCCCTCGGCATAGAATAGGGGCGTCGTGGCCGGAGGGCGCCATTGCTCGCTCGTTTCGGACGACTCGATGAAGGGATCGACCTCTTCGTCACAGACGTTGGACTAGAACTCAGTGCAATGAAGGGCCACTTTGTCAACGTTGCTCTTCATCGCCTCTATTGTTATGCGAAGAGGGCGGCCCCACGAAGTGCTCCATGTTCTGGCAGTAGAGAGACATGATATTCACCAGGCACTGCACGGCAGCCACGCGGACCTGGGTCTTGGTGGACTGCGTCGTTTCGTACAACACCTGCATGGTAAAGTGGCGCTTCGAGCCCCTCTCAAAATTGGCACGCGTGAAAGTGAGCGAGTTCACTTCAAAAACAAAGTGTAATGGGTACCCCCATTGGGGTGTAAGTGCTTGTCACAGTATACAACACCTTTTGGGGGTAATTTTTGTACACCCCAAAGATGGGAGTACGTGTACAACCGCTGGTGTGGTCCACATGCAGACCTTTTTCTAGACATATATCACACGAAGGGAACACAGGTGCACGCCATTCAATGGTGCATGGCTACACCTCTTCTTCACCAAATGAAATAAAGGGAACAAAGATAAACCCATTTGAAGGTGAAAATCATTGCATCCGCTTCATAAACTCTCCTCAGTCAAAGGGAACACAGATGCACCCCACTCAGTAGCGTACCATTACTCCCTTTCTACACCAAGTGCCCTCAAATGGAACATAGGAGAACCCCATTCTATCGTGTATTGTTACACCTCTTTCTACACCCAATGAAATCGAAGGGAACACAGATGCACCCCATCCAAAAATGTACTCTGTCCGAAGTTAATTATGAAGCATTCGCTTCATAATTAACTTCACAAACCTATTTTACACATCAAGGAAACCTTTAAGAAATGTATGCGCCCCGGTGATTGCAAAATGGCAGGTAAACGGGCACACGGGATTGTTTTCCAATCTCCATAGGAGTTTATTAGACAGCTCATTCCGTAAACATGAACAAACTGGCAAGCAATCCGTGAAATGTGAGCAGGTACGAAGGAGCTGTTACAGAACTGAGAAGATTACTAAGCAAACAAGAACCGTGGTGAGTCTTAGGTAGTGTCTATTCTCCCAGCAGCCGGCAGAAGTATTTCCCCATGATTCCACCGGCAGTCGCCACCATTGGCGGTACAATCACGCATCGAAAGACGTTTCATCGACACGCTGATGTTTCATAGACCGCTCAGATTAGCTTTTCTACATTAGCTTGAGGGCTCGCGCCGCGAGCTCGGCCGCTCGGCCGCTGTCCAGAACGATGAGCGGGATTCATCAAAATTTTTGGCTGACCATCTACTCTTGGACCTCGGAATAGACCACGAACGTGCGGCAGAACGCGAGAGGAACGAGTAGATACCTGTTTTTCGGGTCTGCGGACCGCTTTTCGTGAGTTATCACCGTTTCCCGAAGCGAAGCAGGGCGGCCGCCCCCTGGGCCTAACGCACCACCCAGAGCCAGCGTAGCGCCGGCCGCCGCCGACTCGACCAGATGGATTCCATTGACTTGGGCGAAAGGGACGTCCATCCCCGTTGGACCGGCGACATGAGGGTCGTGGAGATTGAAGGTGAGCCCATTTCGCCGGAGGACTTTCACGGCAGCAGCCGAGATTGGATAGACATCCATGTCAAGAAGCAGCAACGGGCGGACGTGCTAGGCCTAACCGCCAGTTTCCCGCCAAAACGCACTTTTGGTAGAAAAACGGGGAACGGGCCTCGAGAACGTTCCAGAAGCAAGCGGCCGAGGGCGCCGAGGCTCCCGGAGGACGACATAAAGGTCGTTATCCGCCCGAGAGACGGCCTGGACACCTCGAGGCAGAACGAAGTCAAAATTCAACGGGGAATATTGATGGCGGCGAAGATCTCCACCGAGGAGGCGAGCGGGGACGTCTTCCGCGTGAACAAGGACCAGAACATCATGGTGGTGAGCACACCAGTGCTCGAAAACGCTCAGAGGTACAGGGGGATTGTGGAAATCTTGCTGGACGGCAAGAGGTTCGGGGTGGCAGCGTACGCGACGCCACCGGAAAACACCGCCAAGGGGGTCATCCACGGAATACCGGAGGAAGACACGGAAGAAGACATCAACGGCAACCTGATTGGAGCCAGGAATCCCTCGATCCTCCAGGCGCGGCGCATGGGACGCTCCGGCTCCGTGGTCATCGTGTTCGAGGGGAAGAAGGTCCCGTACTTTGTCCGGTATGGGGCCACCGAGAAGAAATGCTTCCTGCACAAAAAAAAAGATAGAGTGCTGCGGGCAGTGCGGTCGCGTCGGACACCGCACTGACGTATGTCCGAGGCCGGAGGAGAGAAGGTGCAAGGGCTGCTGGACGCTGAACCCACCGGCGGAACATGCGTGCACGCCGGCGTGCGGGGTATGCGGCAAGGCGCACCCCACGGGTGACCAAAAGTGCAAAAAGAAGTTCAAGACGCCGTACATCGTACTGCAGAGAAGCTGGGAAAAGAAACGGAACAAGCAGGGCCTCCTGAAGCAGGGAGAGGAGAACTTTCCCAAGTTGCTAGGGGACGCCTCCCGCTCGCGATCGAGGAGCCGTGCCGAGGGACGGAGATCCAGGTCGACATCGAGGACGGGCGGAAGACAGCAGTCGGGATCCAGAAGTGGTGGAGAACGCCACGTGAGCTGGGCGGAGATGGTCTCCCGTAAGGCTCCACAGAACAAGGCCGGTAACGCGTTCGCAGAAACGAGCCAGGCGAACGAGCTGGCAGAGATTAAGGCTTTGCTGAAGCAGGCCTTAGAAGAAAACAAAGCGCTTCGCGAGGAGCTAAACAGGCTTAAGGAGGGGACGCGTGAAAGAGTAGAGGTTGTGCATGCACCGGAGGAGACGATCTCTGCGGAGTCTGACGGTGGTGAGTCGGCGTCACCGCCACTGAAGCGGAGGGCGCGGGTCATGGCGCGACCGAGAAGAGAGGCGCGCGAGGCAAAACCCGTTAGCGGGGACCAAGAGACCTTCGTGACGAAAAACATGTTGGAGAGCGCGATCACAGGATGCATGGAGAGGATGATGACCGCGTTGCAGAGCCGCGCCTCGAGACTGGCACAAGGCACGCCGAACCCGTTCGACGCCTGGGCGCACTACACCAGAGTCACGGGGAACATCACACGACCAGAGACTGAGGCTATGATCAACGAAGATGGATCGGAGCCGTAGGAAGTATGTCATCTGGCAGTGGAACTGCCGCGGGTACGGAAGAAAGAGGGGCAATCTGCAGCAATACATCAATCATAAGGAAGAGGGGATCGCCCGGACGTAGTGGCCCTACAAGAACCACAAAGACTAGCAAAATTATCTGGCTACAAGTCATACGGGAAGGACGCGCAGGACAAGACACTGGTCACGACGATGGTGAAGAGGAACATCCCGGTCATAGAGCACGAAACCGGGGTATCCACGGTTGATCACGTCCTGATCGAAATCATATCGCACGAGAAGAAAGACAGGCGCAGCATCTTCGTCTTGAACGTTTACAGCAGCCCCTCGAAGAGGCACAGATTCGCCTCCCTTTTCAAGGCGACCACGAACATCGCCAAAGGACAGACACTTCTTGTCGTGGGGGACTTCAACGCCCCACACCCGGATTGGGGGTATCAAGTGGAAAGAATCAAAGGGAGGAACCTGTGGAACGACTCGCACGAGTACGGCCTCTCTCTCATCACCGATCCAGACCAGCCGACGCGGCGGGGTAACCACAGAAATCAAGACACGACCCCAGATCTCACTTTCGTAAAAGGCACCGAAGACGCTCTTTGGTCCAACACGTGGGAAGATCTCGGGAGCGACCATTTCGTCCTCTGCATCACGACTGCAGCTGGACCGGCAAAGCCGAAAGGCAAGCGGTGCAAGATCACGGAATGGGACGCGTTCAGGGAAATACTCGAGGAATACGGAACCGAAGACATCGTAAATATCGAAGAGTGGTCGGAAAGCCTTAGAGCAGCAGCCGAGCGGGCGACCAAGGTCGTTCCCGAAGAGGCAAACGTGACAGTGGCGGACAGCCGACTGCTACACCTCTGGGAGGCAAAGGCGAAGCTGGAGCAGAGACTGCGAACCCAGAAGGGAAACAGGAGCCTGCGCAGAAGAATAGCTCAACTCAGCAGGACCATAGAGGCGCATGCTAACCAAGTCACGTCGCAGCAGTGGCAGGACACGTGCGACGGCTTCGACGGGCAGCCGAACGTGCCTAGGACGTGGAACATCTTGCGCCACCTGCTCGACCCGGAGGGTAACAAGACCGCGCAGAGAAACAAGTTGTGCGAAATCATCAGGAGACACGAAGGGGAGAGGCGGATTTGGTAGAAGACGTCCGGAAGCGATACATCGGCGACTACCCAAGAAGACAGCTAACAACCTATCGTGGAGATGCGAACGCCCTCCTCGACGAAGACATCACAGAGTACGAAGTCGCGGACGTCATACGCGGCCTCAAGACCAAGTCGGCCCCCGGTCCCGATGGCGTCACGAACAAGATGCTTCGAAACCTGGACACGGAGGCGGTCGCAGCAGTAACGCGATTTCTGAACAAGTGCTGGCAGAATGGGAAAATACCCAGGCAGTGGAAAGCGGCGAAAGTGGTCATGATTCCCAAGCCGGGGAAGAGGCCCCAGCTCGAAGCGCTGCGCCCCATCTCCCTCACCTCGTGTGTGGGAAAACTGATGGAGCACGTTATCCTAAACAGACTGAACAACTACATGGAACGAAAACAGCTCTTCCCACACACCATGATCGGATTTCGACCACATCTATCAACGCAAGACATCATGCTCCGGCTCAAGCATCAGATCATAGACGGTGAGCAGAGCTCGCGCCTAGACACGAGAGCGATACTCGGGCTCGACATAACCAAGGCCTTTGATAACGTCAAGCACGACGCCGTTCTCGAGAACCTGGAAATGCTCGGAGTGGGCGCTCGCACGCACGACTACATTCAGGATTTTCTCAATGACAGAACGGCGCAAATCTCGATCGGAGGCGCCACGTCAGACGACATCATGCTAGGAGGAAGAGGGACGCCCCAGGGCTCGGTCCTTTCACCGTACCTCTTCAACGTCGCCATGATCGGACTTCCAGAGAAGCTAGAAGCGATCGGCGGATTACACCACAGCATTTACGCTGACGATATCACGCTCTGGGTGACCGGCGGCAGCGACGGTTTCATACAAGACACGCTGCAAGAAGCGATTCGGGCGGTGGAAAGTTACGTCGAGCCAAGAGGCCTTGCCTGCTCCCCGCAGAAGTCCGAACTCCTCCTCCTCAAGCCGGTCCGTGCCCGCCAGCTACCGTCGGACATCGAGCTGTACGTCCAGGGTAACAGAATCCCCACGGTCAGGAGCATACGAGTCCTAGGCCTTAGGATACAAGCCGACGGAAACAACTCCGAAACGATAGCGTCGCTAAAAGCAACTGCGTACCAAATTACGCGCCTCATCTCCCGAATCGCCGGTAGAAACTATGGCATGAAGGAGAAGAACCTCGTGCGCCTGGTACGCGCTTTCGTCGTCAGTAGGCTGGCGTACGTCCTCCCTTTCCTAAGACTGGGCCTCACGGAAACGAACAAGCTCAACTGTCTCATCAGAAAGTCCTATAAGAGAGCACTCGGCATCCCGGACACCACCTCGAACGAGAAGCTCGCGGCTTTAGGTCTGCACAACACGGTAGAGGAGATCATAGAAGCTCAGCGTGTTTCGCAGCTGGAGAGGCTGACGAAGAGTGCCACGGGCCGCCACATCTTGGCCAGCCTTGGAATCCACTACGAGAGGCAAACGGGGGAGAAGGCCGACGTCCCTAGGCGGGTCAGGGAAGCCCTCGTCATACCAAACATCCCAAAGCACATGCACCCGACGCATCACGCGGAACGCAGAGCGGCGCGAGTCAAGGCGCTGCAGAAACGGCTAAGCATCGCGGAGGGCGTCCTCTATACGGACGCTGCTAGAGCCGGCGGGGGCGCCATGGTCGCAACAGCGGTCAACCAACAAGGAGAAGTGATCTCGAGCTGCAGTATCAAGACGTCGGAACCGGAAGTCGCGGAGGAGGTGGCCATCGCCCTTGCGATCCGAGTCCGGGGGCACGCATCGTCGTCAGCGACTCGCAGCAAGCCATCCGGCAGTTCGCCAAAGGAAGAATCTCTACAGCCGCGCTCAAGGTCCTGGGCGACCCCGAGAAGACGTCAACGA
>JAZHYW010009287.1:0-53107 GCA_037355805.1 Ixodes ricinus | reverse complement strand
ACTACTGCACAAGTTAAAAGACAAAATAATTTAATTGAATTTTTTTGCAGTTTGAGAAGTTTATTTCTGCACATCTTCCAGTGTCGCACTGTTTTTATCAATTCATATTTCAGGCTGAAAAACACTTTCCGATAGCAAGTAGCGGGTGACCACGTCCCCTTGTGGGATATGCTCCCTGTTTATCAATAAATTTTCCTACAAAAAGATTGCGTCGTTGGATGCTGTTCTTGCATTCAATGGTGATAGCATTGCATAAGCCAATCTTTTGGAAGGCCTGTGGATTGAACCCTGGGTGGAACACCATCAAGTGGCTGAGAGAGGCTGACCACACTTGTATATACTTAGCGGACCGAGCGACACGACATCACAAAAGAGGCCTGGCAAGCAAGGCGTCAAGCCGAAAAGCAAAGACATGACTTGAACAATGACTACCAAGCTGGCGGCTATTGAAGAAATGACACGGAGGTTGTTAGTGCCAGTAGCAGTTTGTTATTCACACAGCAATTTGTTATTCACCCGTTTTTTTTTTACTGACCAGAGTGTCAAACCAAAAGTTTAATCGGTTCGGGTTCAAAGCTTTGGGTTCTGTTCCGGTTCAGTTCCGGGAGCAAAATAACGGTTCATACCGGCTTGAACCGCTACATTGAGAATACATTTTTAGTGTTGTTCTTACAATAGGCACTATTTATGCCGTGAAACGATTAACTATATAGTTTTTTTCTATCATCCATGGAATCCACTTCTATTTTCAGCTACCCAAAAAATGTGAAAATCCATTGTATAAATTCAATGCAACAGACAAAAAAAAAAAAAACAACAACCTACATAACATTTTTTTGTTTTTTGGAGTCGTATTTTGCCCGAACCAAATATTTAAGCAACAGTTAAGGGTTGAGCTTGTTTGTAGATACAGCTTCAAGTTTGGAACTATGCTGTCATCTCCTGTCCTTCGTTTCATCCTGTTTAAATAAAGTTCTAAAGTTCAACCTGATATACTTGCAAGTATCAAAATGTTGACGCGCAAGTATGGTAGGTTGCCTAAAATACCCGTGATTGGTACAACTTTGTTTCGCAGTATTAAAAGTTAAATCGCGGTTTTGCCCTTGAACTAAGGAAATAACTACAGTGTGTGATATCATTAAATCGCTCGCACCTCGTTGCCATATATATCAGTGAACTATGGTTTATGAAATATGCTCCAATATATATATATTTATGATGACACACCTGAGCTTGGCAATTACAATGTTTGTTTTTCTGACAAAACAATATTTACACTTAGTACCTTGGATGCAGTGCGACAAATCATGCATAAGGGAATGATAAAAATTGTTCACTCTAATTTTCAGGCACCTTTATACTCGGATCGAGTCTGGCCTAAAATAGCGCTTGCCGAAGTGCATTTTCTTACTACAGGAGAGACTGGCAGTAGCCTACCTGTTGAGGTTTGTTCTTCACGAGATGCCGGCAAATTCAATTTGCAAATAATAATTGCCCCTTGCTAATTGAGTGATGTCAAATTAAACGAAGTATTTCACACTACTTGACATGGCAGCTATTGGACACTGTCCTGCAGTTCACATGCGTAATTGTCATAGTTCTTCCATGCGACCCTGTGTGCTTCGTCTTTGTCCAGCCCACGGACACACAAAAGTTATGTTCACATAAAAGCGGCAGAAACAAAACTTCAAAATGTTTGGGAAGTTATATGTGTCAGCAACACATCCGGAACCGAACCGTTATTTTTAGCTGAGCCGAAATCTCCGCCGCCATCTTGGAACTGAAGTGGAAAAAAATATAGCGGGAACCGGTTCAAAAGCGTGTTCAATGCAATCTTGCTATTACAGCAACATGAATGTTTGAGGGACATTTGTTTTGTAATCAAACATTTACGTAGAACATACGTAAATGTTCTACGAAGCAACAGTGATGGAGGTGCTGCGCCATTTGCGCCAAATTGCGCCGTGAGCGAAAGTCTGCTACATCTTGCTCCAAAATGCCATTTTGGCTAAGAATTGCGCCACGCCTGCGCCAAGATGGGCAGAACAAAAAAAAATTATATTTTTTATTCATGTATATATGTATTTCACAGCGTTTCTACTCACCGTATACGTTGGTTCATCTAAGGTCAAAGCACAGTCGAAAATCTCGAACATATACAACACGAACACGTATTGTAAAAGCGCAATTCACGGGACATTCGCTGCATTTGATTGGTTTAATCGATGAAAGAACACATACAGGAAGATGGTCGGATGCCTCAATTTCGCGCTTTGAGATTGTTTGGTGAAGCCCATTGGCTCGTAGCGTCGGCTGCGCTGTAAATTAAGCTGAAACAAAGTTTTAAGATTGCTCGACCACCGCGCTGATCCGTTGATACGCTGGCGGCTTGATCACCAACATCCTGTAAAATTTCAGACGATGTCGGCGGTGTCAGGAGCTAAAAGTCGCGACAAAACATTGCAAAATAGTAGGATGGCGGCTACCGTGGGCGTACCAACCGGGGGGGGCAAGGGGCGCTTGCCCCCCCCCCCCCAGTTCTCAGAGTGGGGGGGGGCAAGGCATGTGTTTTGACCCCCCCCCCCCTCCCCTGAAACAGCCGCCCCTGGGCAGGGCAAACACTGGCCAGCGACGCCCAGGGGCACCGCCCCCAGCCCTGGGGGAAGGGGGCGGGGTTGCCCCCTCACTCAAAAACAAGTTGGTACGCCACTGGCGGCTACTGCGATAAAACAGAACCAGGCTCCTGTACTCCTTGTGAGATCAGTTGATTATTATGTCTGCCGTATGACTCCGTGGCGCCTCTCACCAGTCCACGTGTGTTGAGCTTCACCGCCTTGCACCGGAGGGCTAGGGAGTAGCTGCTAACATGGGTGAGCGTCTGGTTTAGCACGATATACATGTAAATTATGCTAAGTACTATTGCAGGTCCGCATTCGTGGGTCTCGATTATATGATTTTGCTTTCAAATGTTGCGTCGAAAACGAAAGCAGAAAAAATATATACGCGGTGCTTTATTTGAATAAATGTAAGCGTAAGAGTAGGTTTTCATAATATTTTCGGGTGGCTGTTTCTTTTTTTCTTTTTAGTTTTTAATATTCAAGTTTTGGGTTTGGTAAGGATAAAATTTGGGAGGTGCATTTTTATTGATAGACGTGTTACCGACTATGTTGGTTTTTAATGGAATTTTACAGAAACAATACATACAGGCGAAATGAACTACCGGGTGTAAAAGTGGGAGGGAGGCTTTATCCTAATTGAAGTGTGATATAATTTCTCAATTTATTTAGTACCCGTTGTAAATGGAGCCTACTCTGAACAGGGCCTTATTTCTAAAAGGTAAGCTCTATGTACCTTTTGTGCCCTATTTGTTCTTATTACAAAAGGTAATAATTAATATGCTCCACTATCAAAGAGCAACCCTCAGTCATTATCAAATATAAAGTCACTTAGCGGTGCAATCAATTTATTTTTAAGTGATATGCTAACAGAAGTTGGCATCTGCTCCAAAAGCGTCAGTGGCTGCTCCAAACGGATATTTTGCCTGCTACAGAACTTGCTCCAAAGGGACAAATGCCGCTTCCATCACTGCAGTAATAAAACATTTACTGTAGAACAATTACGGGCACCTCTGGAAAGTGGACGCTACCTTAAGGATTAAATGCTCCTTGTATTTTGTGGAAAGTGATTACATTGAGTTTGCATGTGTCAAAAAGGAAATCTCTCATACCATTTAGTTCAGCAACTTGCTCGTCCACATTTTCTTTGTTATTTTTTGTTTGTTTCTAAAGTGATTAATTATAAAATAAATAAAATAAACACTCGCAAAATGTCTGGAAAAAAAAAAAAGTTGTGCTATCACTAGGGTTGAACCCGGTCCTGCCGCGGTCGCCGGCGGACGTCTTTCCACTGAGCTACTGGCCTGCAGTTGACCGGCTGCATCATTACTGAGGAAAAAGTTTCCTTCTGTAATGATGCAGCCGGTAAAACTGTGAGATTGGAAAGTTTGCTGCCGATTTTCCTCCAGCAAAAGCACTCCCCGGGTCGGAATCTGGAAGCACCACGCATTGGCGACATTCGCACCTAGTAAAGAAACTGTAACGCGTGCATATTCAACTCGAGGCACACGCCATTGCAGCTTGATGTTTGCGCTTTGCAGATGTCTTCAGCCACGAGAAGTGGAATGGATGCCTCGGCGACGTCTTAGTGCCAACTGCCCGGTGGATTCGGGCGTGTCATACGGAATGAATACCAATTCTTTTAGATCAAGTCCCAAATTCTTCTTTCAAAGGCAGGCAGAGTTCGTGGGTACCGGTGCAACGGCGACAGTTCTGAGTTAAAGCTCCCACGCCTGACGTCCGCCGGCCATCGCTATCCCCGCCAGTCCCACGACACGCGGGAAACCACGCACCCACAGAATGCTTCCGGTTCTCTGTGGAACCTTTTTTTTTTTTTTTTTTTTTTTTTCCACTTGACGCATTTGCAGTTTCCTTTTTAGAAGCCACAAAAAATGGTTTTCTTATTTTTTTTCTATTTGTAATAGTGTGTGTGCCTTCAGTGACCAACGACTTTGATTAAATTTGGTGGTCGCGTCGAAACCTTGAAAACGGCCCGTGACCACGGAAAGAGAGTGAGCGAGACAAGGCCAGTTCTTGATCGGCGGTTTTCGGGTGGAAAGAATCCGAATTTCCGAGCCGCAAATTGTGTTCTGGGTAGTTGGGCTCTCATATGTCATGTACAACTAAAACCTCCGGCGAGCATAAATACCCTGTCAGTGTCCCTTTAAGTTCAGACGCAGCCGACACTGCACGAGTTGATGTTACCAATCAGACAGAGTCAAAATGCCACCATAATGCTGTTCGCCGTGTTCTTAGAACGCATTCTATCGTCGCTGAACCAATCACAAACATAAAAGACCCAGTGACTCGCTTTTCACGCTGCTTGATTAGTTCTATCAGCTTGTAGCGTCGGGTTGACTTCTGAAGCTGAAAGTTATAGGCGCCAAGTCATTACTTATAGACCCTTCCCGAGAATTTAGTGCCATCTGGTGGCTATAATGGCAAGTTTAACTTCTGCCGTACCACTGGCGGCAATGAAATGGAGCTCTGCCGTATTTATTGGGCGCCGTCACTTTGGCAAGTCAACGGTAGACGACAGTGTGCACTTCACTGCACATTTCCTTCTGGATCTCTTTCAGTGACGATAGAAACAAGATGCAACCAGTCAAAGAAGTGTCAACCCACGATACATGGCTTGATAAAGTTCTACAAATCAAGGGCTTTAGAAGCCCCTTGATGCTACCAACAGATTGGCTGGGCCCGAGCTAGAAACAATCGCTTCGCAGATCTTGCTTTCAATTCCTGCTTCGCATCGTGCTAACGTCACAAATGTATAAGCCTCCAATTATCTGCTAAGGAGCATCTTAAACTTCTTCCTTCATTAGTAAACAGAAGGCCGCCATTAGTATGGCACATACGCCATTTTTTCGATGATGATGGTGATCGAAGTGGCCAGACTGAATTTCGGAAGAGGTCCACTGCACCTCATTCCACATGCCTTCAAAGTTTTGCCCGTCTTTTCCCCACGCAAAAAAGTCCCACTTCAGCAAAAAGACCCGTGCCTGCGCCCTTTGTTCCGATGTCAAAACCGCTGTCGCAAAAAAACAAAAGAAAAGCTTGTTATACTTAATCTAGTAATAAAAAGTAACGTGCATTACTTATCAAACCACGTTCCTTTCTTTATTTCTACGAGTAGCAGTATTCGGTTACTTTTTTTTTGGTAACGCCTACAATGCTGGTCTGTGGCCTCGACAAAAAAACAAAGTACACATGGTCGCGTCGGCAGAACTATGACGATTGTGCACGCAGATCGCCAGAGAGTGCCCATTTAAGTAGCTGCAATGTCGAGGAGAGTATGAAATACTACTTTGTTCTAATTCAACAATTCACCAACTAGCAAGGGTTAGGCTTACTTTCAAACTGAATTAACCGGCATTTTGTCAGGAACAAACCTCAAATGCCAAGTTCTGCCGAAAATATTCACTTGGTATGCGCTATTTTAGGTCATACTCGATCTGAGTACTGAATGTGGATATAGATTAGAGTGGACAATTTTAATCATCCTTCGCATGATTATTCACCTGCATCACGGTGCTGAATGAGAACTATGTTTGTCAGGTAGAGCGTTGCGATTGCCACTCAGTGTTTCTGTAAAAATTAGAGCTTGTCCGAAGACTTTCGTGACAATTTAAAAATAATATTGCTTTTAGCTAAGTTGTGTTGTCATATATCTATTGTGAAACATATTTGCTATAAACTAGATTTCACGATATATATGGCGAGGAGGTGCCCATTGCATGATTTTTCGCATCGTGGAAGGCTTGTCCGAAGACTTTCGTGGCAATTTGAAAATATGATTGCTTTTAGCTAAGCTGCGTCGATCATCATATCTATTGTGAAGCGTGATTTCATAAACTAGATTTCACCGATATATATGGCGAGGAGGTGCCCATTGCATGATTTTATGCGCTGTAATTATTTCTAACTTGAAGAGCACAACTAGGTTTATTTTTTAATACTGTGACGCAAAGTTGTACCAATCACGAGTAATTTAGGCGACCTACCAGACTAATAACCTTTGGATTAGAGTAAAATTTATGCAACTGAGGTAAACAAATACAGAAGTAGTTGAGCTCTCATAAACACAATGTTATGTATGTTAACCTAAGCTGTTCTTCTACTTATTCATCGAAAGTCAATAATTCAACTTCTTATTTTTGGTAATTGAAAATAAAAGTGATTTTACGAATGATAAAATCCTATGAAGTTTCTCGTTTTACGGCTGAAATAATGCCTCTTGCCAAAACTCGAAAAATTAATTCTCAATTTAGCGATTCGAACCGGTTTCGAACCGTTATTTTTGCTTCCCGGAACTGGAACCGTAAGCGTGAACCCGAACCGATAAAAATTCTGATCCGACACTCTGGTTTAGATTAGCTTAAAATCAGAAATCTGTGTAAGGCTCCTCCCAAATCACTTATAACATGCATAACGCCGGAAAAGGTTTGCAGAGCATCTTTCAGATAATTTGGGGGTGCATTTACTTGATGTATGTCTTTGGGGTGAACGTCTCTTTATATATGTTGTTAAATCTTTAGTCAGCAATTATATTTATTATCAGCAATAAATTTTATTTTATGAAGTTCGAATAACCGTTTGAGACCGACACGGGAGGTCGTATACTCGAAACTACGTCGGTTAAATCTGCAAAAACTTATTTTTTCTCGCTGTTTTGCAGTGTGATACATCGGGTTGCAGGAATGCCAAAAATGACTTGTGCTCACATGATTGATTAAGGCCCGTTCACACTCTTGCAACCGAGTACGACTGAGAGACGAGCTGTTAAAACTTCTTAAAATTTCTTAGGACGAGGGAACACACTGACATTCTGGCGCCATCTATGTGGTGACCCTGAAACTGCATTTCACAAGAACAAAGGTTTCGCGGGATTTCCGAGGTTAAATGTGCGTAATACCTTAAGAAAGGCTCGTTTATAACGTTGACAAAGCTTTTCGAGCCAAGGAAGAAAGGACAATGTGCGAGAGAAATAGAAAGTATGCCGTGCTCGGCCGAGTTTACACTGCTACCCAATAGATGGCGCCAGTGTGTCCTCGCGTAAGAGGTTTTAAGGAACCCAGTTTTAAAGTGGTAACTGCAAAGAAAAATAATGTTAAACAGTCTAATTGGGAGAAGCATGTCACAAAAATCTTCCGCGAAAAAACAAAATTTTTCTAGCAATATTTACGCTACAGGACGCAATTTAGTCGGAGTCACAACTTTACATTTAAAACTCCTGCTCTTTCGACGCGTGCGAAGTGGCCATTATACGTCACTTCGTGACGTATAGCAGCCACAACATGTCGTGTAATACCAACTTCGTGGCGCGCGATTTAAAATGGACGAAAAAGCCGCAAGCTAAAATCAGTCTCGCGCAGTAAATATTGCATGTAAAATTTTGTTTTTGCCCGAAAATGAGGTTGTTTAAAAATACACTATTTTTTCTCTTGCAGTTACCCTTTAAGAGGTCGCAAGAGTGTGAACGGGCTTTTAGAAGGCAAATACACAAAATGGGCAGACAGGGCAAGACAATAAGTCGTATTTTTCTAAACAATCCGTCACAACGCCTTACTACAAAAAAATGCAGTGATGCATGCAATGATATTCCTAATTATACATAAATAGTGTGAGGTACAGACAAAGATTCTTAAAATCCTACTATAAATCACATTTCATCAGATTGCATGAGCTCGAAACTTCACGAAATACTGGCCCGGGAGGCTAATTTTATGTCTCGTTTTGCACGCGCTTGCAACTCTGTGCTTTATACGTGATATGCTTTAACATTTCATTAGGCCGCCGTATATCATTGTGATACTGCTATAAATACTGCAAAACTTTGCAATTTGGACATCTATGCTAGTGTTGCGAACATCGCGTTTCACCAGAATGCTGATCTGTTTAACATGCGTTATGCACGTGACGTCATCATATGCTGGTGGTCTGCGATTTTTTCTTCCTGAAAAAACCAAATTTGGTGGTGCAAAATGCACGTGCTGTAGGATGTTCGCGCTCAGTGTAAGTTAAGTATTTGAAAGGCACAAATTATTCTTAGTGCATCGTCGTGAGGACGGCGCGAGCGTCTGGCACAACGAAAACGCACTTTCTGGCAAGAGTTTTTGCAAACTGAGTAGTTTCAGGGGTCCACGCTTTCTTGTCTGCGCCGAAGATAGGGGGCCGAGGAACCTTTATAACACGGTATGTTTTTAAAACTAACCCCCCCCTCCATTATTTTTTTTTTTTGTTGCTTCTCCAGAGTGTACTTTCTGTTCTGAGGACTGCCTGCTCCGTTGGGAGTGTCAATTCGAGCAATCGTATTTATCACGTGTTAACAGCAAGCCTCCATTGTTTTAATTTTGCACTGAACTGTGTAGTTTAAACAAAATCAAAGGTGGGTGAAACTTGGGGAAAAACTTGAGAATGACGCTCCTGTGAGACATAGGAGCGGCTGCCAACGTTCGGTTTTCCTCCGAGGCCACTTCAGGTTTCTTTCAGGTATTCCTCCTGTACACACATGTAGTTATATGTAATGTATTAATAAGTCACATTTAGCCCTTTTCAGGCACTCTCAGAGGACTTTTGAGGCATTTCAGCAACAACGAAAACATGTTTGGGTTCAGTTTTGTAAAATCGGTTCATGCAACATTTTTATACTTTCAGTAAGACACTGACAATCCTTGACGTTGATAGCTTGCAAAAACAGCCATTAGACTCAAAAGAAGTCTAATGGCTGTTTTGCAAGCTATCAACGTCAAGGATTACTTCCTAGTAGTGTTTAGCCTGAAAGTATAAAAATGTTGCATGATCCATTTTACATAACTGAGGACACCCAAACATGTTTTCGTTGTTGCTGAAATGCCTCAAAAAGTTCTCCCCGAGAAGTACTGAAAGGGCTAAATGTGACTTATTAATACATTACATATAACTACATGTGTGTACATGAGGAATACCTGAAAAGAAACCTAGTGGCCTCAGAGCGAAAACCGAACGTTGGCAGCCGCTCTACGTCTCACAGGAGCGTCATTCTCAAGTTTTTCCCCAAGTTTCACCCACCTTTGTATTTTGTTTAAACTACACAGTTCAGTGCAAAATTAAAGCAATGGAGGCTTGCTGTTAACACGTGATAAATACGATTGTCGAATTAACACTCCCAAACGGAGCAGGCAGTCCTCAGGAATTAGAAAGTACACTCTGGAGAAGCAACAACAAAAAAAAAATAATGGAGGGGGGGGGTTAGTTTTAAAAGCATACCGTGTTGTGGAAGGTTCCTCGGCCCCCTATTCGGCGCAGACAAGAAAGCGTGACCCTGAAACTACTCAGTTTGGCAAAAACTCTTGCCAGAAAGTGCGTTTTCAAGTTGTGCCAGACGCTCGCGCCGTTCCTCACGACGATGCACTAATAATTTGTGCCTTTCAAATACTTGACTTACACTGAGCGCGAACATCCTGCAGCGTGCATTTTGCACTTAACTTGCAATGAGAACAAACGGCCACGTCATCTGTCGCTTATTATATACAGTCAGTGTTCATCATATTCATGCGCTGGGGACGGCGAAGCATATAGTGCATGGGCTGAGCTTCAGGCATTGTTAGAGTTAGGTAATCATTGATTGAACACGTACCGTTACCCGAATGTTTGGCGATGCTTTGTCATGAACCCGAGCACACGACTCGGGGTCATGAAAATCGCGTATGTCGTGGTGTGGCGTGACTTGAAGTCTAATACCACGTTACGTCACGGTGTCAGCGACGTTAATAAATCTATAATTGTTTTCCTCCCAAGGAAACAAGTATTTTAATTCGGAAGCATTTACTGTCCCATGGACCGAAGTCGGCGTTGTCTGCAGAAAACGGCACTCGGAAGCGAATTCCCATTGGCTGCGACGCGTCATATCAGATGCTTCGTCACGAAAGCCGGCGGGGGTGCTCGAGGTCAAAGCGGACGCGCCTCGGAAATAAAACACAAAGAAAAGCACAGCAATGCAGATGCATCGTCATGGAAGCCGTGGAGCCAGAGGGGCGCCGCGCCTGCGGCAGAGGGCGAGCGTGATGTCACCGTCGGCGCGCCGTATGAAAAAGGGAAGACGTGGTTCACTGCTTGTAGGAATGCGCTGCGTGTAGGAATGCGTTCGGATTCCTACACGTAAACAGTCTCTGTCGATCTTTTTTCTGCGGCGTTCATACGCCGCGCGAAGTTACAAGGTTTTGTTGTGGGAGGAAGAAGCGACGCTTTTGGCGTTTGAAACGTGTTCGTCTTAATAAGATAACATATACCTACTCTGAAATGCACCTAAATATATCTGAATTATCTACAAGGTGAGAGACGGCACAATCGACCGGAAAATTCGGCTTAATCTGTCGCGCTACGACTTTGTGCAGCGTTGCCCACAGATGGTGCATTTCTTTTTTTAATTTGTACAGAGCGAACTTATTCGAGGAAAAAGTTAAGAAAGACAAAGGCTTAGCTCCTATGGAAACGCAGCGACGCCACCGGTCTGCAAACAACACGGCGCCGTTTCTGCACGGGAGACAGAGATGGCGTAGCGGTCGCGACGCCAACTGCTACCAACGAACGAGCGAACGACGCCGAGAGCCGGCGTGTTTAGCAGACAAGGCACTGCCAGTATCCTTGCTGTTACCGCGCCTGTTTTTGTTTCTGCGACTGTCGCCGCCTGCGGAACGCGAGCCGCTTTGAGTCGAAAGGATCGTCTGCTAAAGTGCCGGCTCTCGGCACCGTATGTTCGTTCGTTGGCGGCGTTCGTTGCGCCATCTCTTGTCTCCCGTGCGAAACGGCGCCGTGTTGTTTGCAGACCGGTGGCGTCGCTGCGTTTCCATAGGAGCTAAGCCTTTTTTTTTTCTTTACTTTTTCCTCAGGTAAGTTCGTTCTTTGCAAATTTTACAAAAAAAATGCACCATCTGTGGGCAATGCTGCACAAATTCGTAGCGCGATAGGTTAAGAAACCGAATTCTCCGGTCGATTTAAAGAGCCTGCCGTCTCCTTGTTTCACCCTGCACATATATGGGTAAAGTGGTAATGCTCGCGAGGAGCCAATACAAAAGCGTCACGAAAAACCGCAGTTTATTATACATCGCGATTCTGTATATGACAGTTTGATCGACACAGGAATACAGCTGCGAATGTTTTATCCACAGATATTCACTTTGTGATACTAACAAAGACGCAAAAATTACTTTCAACCAGTTACCGTGACATTTCTTTTCTGGTCTCAGTTCTAAGATGGCGGCGAACATTTCGGTTCAGTTCCCGTTCGGCTAGAAAGAACGGTTCGGTTCCGATTCGACACCCTGCTTTAAACTAAATTATCTTGAAACTGTGTGCTTGAGTACTTGGGTACCATTATTTCCTTAATTTGCGTTTATAGAGGGTTGATTTTCTTTTTAATTCCTGCCACCTACATAGGTGTTGAAAATTCTACTGAACTAGAATTAAAAATATTCGCCTAACCGTTTTTGTGTTACACTTTTGTATTACACTAAAAAAGCTAAAATTCCAGTACTAGGATAAAAAAAGTATAAGAAAACATTTGGAACAAAATGATATGTGTAGGACAGGAATACTAATAATTACCGAGAAAAAATGTTATTCAACATGGCAAGTTCGGTCTCAGAAGCACCGCCATCTTGCTCTCTGGGGTGCCTTGGGCACGGTCATGATCCGTTACGACGCCTTTAGCAAGGCTTCCTAAGCGGATTATGACACGTCCAAGCGCACCGCAGCCGAACAAGATGGCAGCGCCCTGAATCCGGACTTGCAATGTGCCCAGCTGAAGCAGTTTTACATGAGAAAAAAACACCCGAGCCGTAACACCAGGTGTTACGGCTCCGCAACTGAAAAGGCACTGCGTTGTATAGGGTAAATTACTTGGGAAATTCAATGAAGTTACTTTGCTCCAAAGAGTTCATTGCAGATATAATTACAATGGCACAAAAAGTAATTTATTGCAATTGGGGATCACTTTCAGAAAGTGCAATTACTGTCCTTTGAGAATGCCACATAGCACAATGATTTCTCAGCTAGGGGTCATTCCATCTCAAACGTCCCAGACGTTGCGCTCGACCATCTTCGATCTTTCAAACAAAATTAATGGTGAAAGAAATTAACACCTCAAGGTCCTTAAACTTTTCCATAAAAAAAGTTTCGCCGGAAAAAACAAAATACGGCTAAAGTGGGCGTAAAACTAGGCATCAATCAATAATTTAGTAATAATCAGATTTTCTTTAAACGCTTCACAATTTGCTCTTGAAATACGGATTTTAGCTTGCCATGTTGTGATAATTGTGAAATTTATTAATTTTTTAATTCAACAAAATGCACAAAAATGAGCACTTTTGTAATTTTAATTTAATTATCGCTTTGCAACTGGCAATTATATTATTTTTTGAAGCCTTGTAGATGTATTACCAATAAAAGATGTTTGAAGCTGTAAAAGAAAATACTTCACAGATGAAACAAATTCTAAAGTTGTAGAAAAGTCAATTTTGCCGCCTAAACAGCCGTCTATTCTACCCTGAGGTGGTCCAAGTGAAAATACGAAACAAAACGGCTTTATAAGAAGAGTTTATTGTCTTGCGTTTCTGAAATTTTAATCAAAATGGTTTTCGTCTAAATCGAGAAGAAAATATTGAAGTTGAGCTTCCGCATCGCAACCTGACATTGTTTCGTAGCGCCACTTCACCGTACAACACGCCACCTGACGCGAGGGCTGACGCAAGAGCTGAGTAACTTTGCGCGCACGCAAGGCAATAGAGCCATTTTAGCTACAGCCTTACCCAAGCATCAAGGAGAATGCAGGGAGTTGGTGTTCCACGCGCCACTACGCGCACGCCTTTCCTGTATAAAAGATTCGGAGCAGCTCAACTAAAGAAAGCTTTGTCGACCTGAACGCGCGTGCAAGATGCCGCCTGTTGTTCAGGTTTTTAGCTCTGTGAAGAAGTTACTACTGCTGAGGCCAGCTTACGTGCGGCGCGTGGAACACCAATCCCTGCACATTCTCCTTGATGCTTGGGTAGAGACCAACAATAAGGTCTATTGCTGGCCTGGAGTTAGATTTTCGCGGGGGCTTCTGCGCATGCGCATTCTTGACACGCAATTGAGTTGCGTATACAGTCACTGTTTGCAGCTAAAGATGTGCCGCGGTCTGCCACAGCCGCCTCCACTCGCCCTTATTGGCTGCAGTGCAAAAACGGTGGTTATCGTGTGATGATTGTGGTACGTGCCACCACTGTATAGCAGGCCCGTTGCGCCCTTTGCACCCGATGTCAGCTCCCCTTACTCCGAAACTCCGAAAGAAAAGCGGCCGCCAATGGCCATCTAGGAGCCATTTTGCTCAGCCAATGAAAAAATGGGCATTTCTTACGCGTTTTTTTTTATTGCGGTTACAGACGTTGCCGGTCCCGCTTTATGGGATAGTTTAATAAAGGGGCACTGACACCACAAAGGTCGTATTTTTTTCTATTGTCTAAAACGATGCAAGTTGTAGTCATAGCCACGCAAAAAAAAAAAAAAAAAATACCGCATCGCGAAAACAAATTTTCCCGCGCGCGCGCCTTTTTTATTTTTGGTGTTTGATTCTCCCTGCTTCTCGCCTCCTCCCTTATTTTTGATCGGTGACGTCAAAAATCGGGAAATTTAGAAGCTTTGTAGGCGACATTTCATATAACGTTTAATAACGGCAATCGTAAAACATGTTTTTAACGCAATTGCGAACGCACTACGGCCCCTCTTTTTCAAATACCAAAAATCAGAGTTCGGTGTGGTGTCGCTTCCTGGATTTGTATCCCCCGTCGAAAACCTTGGCGGCGCTCGAGCAGATCGGCGAGTCGGGGAAGAAACCGTTTTTTTTTCCCGCGCCGGCTTCCTTCTATCTTGCCTGCTCACCTCCTCCTCGCTTCGGGTTGCGGTGGAAACAGCGAAACAGCGCTTTGCTTCATCGCGTGGAGCGGAGGTCCGAAAGAAAGTCGAGTCGCAGGAGACCGCAAAATCTGACTCACTGCACTGGCGCGGATCGCGCGGGAACTTCAAATTCGGCATTTGGAAATAGTTTTTTTAATTCACAAATACTGAATTCTCAAGTTTCGAATTTTGAGGGTAATGTCCCGGTATCGTTTTTAATAGTTTCGGATAATAAAACTACGATTTGGATGTGTCAGTGCCCCTTCAGAGGATGCTGAACCAAACATTTCAGTGTCTAATCAGTGGCGCATAATCTTCTCCACGAGCCAGCACACGCAACGAAATTGACGTCGTAGTGCCCTGTTCACGCTTACGATTATAGTGAAAGTGCGGGCTCCGGAAAAAAAATAGACAGGCTTCACATCTTCACATTAGAGTTTGGTGTAAAAGGTAGGCGATTAATTTGTCTAACAAGCACATAGCTTTCTTTCACTTGCGGGGATGAAAAGCCTGTCTTTATTCTCTTACTCGGATACCATAAGTCTCACCTCGTCATCTGACGGCCCGTTCACACTCTTGGCGACCTCCTCTAAAGTCCTAGTCCCTTAGAGCCTCGTTACAACGAGACGACACAGTGGCGCCATCTCATCGGGTTGCAGTTTAAACTTGGCGGTCCGGCATATTTTGTATTTCTCTCGCGCATTATCCTTTCTTTCTTGCCTCGGAAAACTTTTGTAAATGTTATAAACGAGCCTTTCTTATAGGTATTGCGCACATTTGACCTCGGAAATCCCGCAAAACCTTCGCTCTTAGTGAAATGCAGCGCCAGGGTCACCACATAGTTGGCGCCAGAATGGCAGTGTGTTCCCTCGTCCCAAGAAATTCTAAGAAGTAATAACGGATCTCCGTCTCCTCTCGGTTGTAGCCTCGGCCGCAAGAGTGTGAACGGGCCTTTTAAACGTGAATGGAGGTCTCGGCGACATCAACCGCGGGCGTACCAACCGGGGGGGGGGGGGCCGGGGGCTTGCCCCTTCAGTTCACAGAGTGGGGGGGGGGCTTGTGTTCTTCCCCCTCAAACAGCCGCCACTGGGCAGAGCAAACACTGACCGCCTGGGGGGGGGTTGGGTTGGGTTGGGTTGGTTTGGTTTGCCCTACTCAAGAACAAGTTGGTACGCCACTGACGTCAACTTCGTTGCGTGTGCTCGCGCAACATTGGTGTCCGCTGGCTTGTGGAAAGATTGAGCGCCACTTATTATGGACACTGCAATATTTGGTTCATTAGAGAGTTTTAGTAATACGTATAGCAGCAAACGTAAGCACCTCTACGTTAGCGTTAACGCTGCGTCCTCCATACTGCGCATGAGCCATATGTGATGTACCGATAATTTTAGGGTAATGCAGGATATATATTTATTTAACTGATAGATTACATTCGGATTGAGAAGCGTCTTCTTTTGTCTGCGACCGCGCCCCGTCTGGTCTTTCACGCAGGCGTCACGTTCTTCTCCGCGGCTCGCTCTCCCTCGCCGGCGTCTCCGGTTGCGTCAGCCCGCGCGCCGTTGCCTGGACCAAAGGTCGTGTTCGCTGTGCGTGGCGAACACGCACACAATACACGGCACGCACACAATACACGGCAATATCTCCCCCTTAAAAAAACTTCACGTTTTCAGAGGCCCAGCCGCGTTGGTGGATGGCGCGTCCGTGTTGATCTTCGAAGAAGAGGAGGGCTGCCCTCCGTGCTCTGGCCACGTGTGCCATTAAGCGGTCTGGCTGGCGAGCTTGGAGTGCCTGCCTCCGGCGTTGCAGGATCGTTCTGTATGGCTGGAACGTCGTCACTGGAAATCGGAGACGGTGAACCGTTTCGCTGGCTGATGCCGCGGGAAGGGGCGAACTTTTTCGATGTTTTTGCGCCCTTGGGGTTATTGTCTTGATTCGGAGATATTCCTCTCCTCCTTGGGTACATGTCTCAGCTGTTCTGCGATGGAAGTAAGGCTTGAGGTCTTCGGAATTCACTTGTTCCGGCCATCCATCCAGTGGTGAGTCTTAAAACTTTGAGACAACACGGGGTCCTTTTCTGTGTCTCTGCTGATCTGCTTATGTGTCAGTGGAAGTGCTTGAAACTTGTCTAGATGGAGACATTTGATTTCGTCCATTCTTGTAGTTTCTGATTTTGTAGCGCCCTTGTCAGTCATTGGGAGTCTCGACAGCGTGTCTGCGACTACGTTCTTATCGGTCGACACGTACTTTATGTCGAAGTCATACCCTGACAAGATGATTGCCCATCGCTGCATTCTTGCTGCCACCGTGCCTGGGATTCCCTTACCGGGATTGAAAATCGACACCAGGGGTTTGTGGTCCGTCCACAGCGTGAAGTGGCGCCCAAACAAATACTGGTGAAATTTCTTTACGCCCTCAACTAGACTCAGCGCTTCTTTGTCAATCTGAGAGTAGTTTCGCTCACCTTTAGAAAGCGTTCTTGACATGAAGGCGATCGGCCTCCGTTGCTTGTTGGGTAGTACGTGTTGAAGTACTGCTCCAATGCCATGGCTCGATGCGTCACAGTGCAGTTCCAGAGGAAGTGCAGGGTCATAGTGCACTAGCAGACTCTTCTTGGTGAGTTGCTTCTTCGCTTCGTTGAAGGCTCTCTGGCATGATCTCGACCACTCCCACCTTTTATCTTTTCGCAGCAGTTCATGTAGCGGATGTAGGATGTCGGCTGCGTTGCTGATGAACTTCCCGTAGTAGTTCAGGAGTCCCAGAAATGCTCTGAGTTCTTTTTGGTCTTTCGGCGTCTTCGCTTGTAGGATAGCATCCACCTTCTTGGGATTTGGGTGGATCCCTTGTTTGTCTACGACATGTCCTAGGTACTCGATGGAGTCCTGCATGAAGCAGCATTTTTCTTTTCCCAAGCGAAGGCCACTTTCCTTGAGTTTTTGCAGTACGATGTCCAGGTTCCGCAGGTGATGTTGATCGTTCTTGCCAGTTACCACGATGTCATCCTGAAAAGCACCTGTGTACGGCAAGTTTCCAACGAGTTCTTCTATGACGCGTTGGAAGATAGCTGATGCTGGGGTTATTCCAAATGGCACTCTGTTCACCTGATAGAGCCCTTTGTGTGTGTTGATCACAGTGAGGTTTCTTGATTCTTCCGCTAAGGGGATCTGGAAGTAGGCTTGTTTGCAATCCAGCTTGGTGAACTTCTCCCCATGGGCAATTTTCACAAAGAGATCTTCAGTCTTCGGTAGTGGGTACCTATCTGGCTTCAAGGCTGGGTTGAGTGTAACCTTGTAATCCCCGCATATGCGCACTTGTCCGTTTGCCTTCATCACTGGAACGATTGGAGTCGCCCACTCACTCCTCATCACAGGAGTGATTATCTGCTCTTTCTCAAGACGATCCAGCTCCTCTTCGATCTTTTGTCGGAGGGCGTATGGAACTGACCTTGGTCTGAGAAACTTTGGTTGAGCATCATCATTCACGCAGAGTTTCACGGCGTAGTCCTTCAGTTCTCCTGGGCCTTCAAAGATGGAACTGTGTTTCTGTAGCACACCTGCGAGAGTTAAGGTTTCTGCACGCACATTGTGTACTTCCTCCCAGTTCACTTGAAAATCCTGAAGCCATGCCCGTCCCAGTATGGGAGGTCCCCCATTCTTCACCACTTGGATTTCATGACGCTTGACTTGCCCGTTGTACCGCATCTCCACTTGAACCATTCCCTCTGGAACGATGGGCTTGCCGGTGTACGGCTTGAGCGTTATTCCCGAAGGTTTCAACTGGATGTCTGGAAGAATTTCTTGAAACGTCTCCAGGTTGATCACAGTCACGGGTGAGCCTGTGTCAATCTCCATCTGAAGAGGTTTGTTGCAAATCTCCACAGTTACTGTGATGGGTTTCGGGTAGCTTGAGTCGATGAAATAAAATGGAGTTTCGTCTTCCGAGTTCTGTGTGGTGACATGGTTGGTGAAGTTTGGCTTGTCCTTTTTGCCTGAGTCTTGTGGATCTCGTTTCCTGTCGCGGCAGACCAATTGGAAGTGTCCTGTTCTTCCGCATTTTTTACAAGTCTTGTTCCTTGCAAAGCAGTTTTCAGAGTCGTGATTGGTTTTGCCGCAGCGGTGACATGGGGTCCTGCTTGTGCGAGATTTACCTTTACCCTCGCTTGCCTTTTTCGGAAGTGACGTCTTGTATTTCCGCCCTTGCACCAAGCGATTGACATCTTGTTGGGTCTCAGTCTCGCTTCTTATTTCCTTCGCATCCTTCATGGCTACCTCCATCGAAGTGGCAAGATCCACCGCTGCCTTGAATGTCAGCGTCGGTTCAGCCAGCAGCTTTTCGAGAATGTTTCCGTCCTTAATGCCGTCAATGAGCTTGTCTCGAAGTCGGTCGTTGAGGGAAACACCGAAGTTGCATTGCAGTGAAAGTTGTTTGAGCGCAGCTACGTAGTCTGCGATGGTTTCGGATTCCAGCTGCTTCCGGTGATGGAATTTGTAGCGTTCGACCGTTTCATTGGGCGTCGGGTCGATGTGGTTCTGCACCAGTTGAACGATCTGTACGTACGTCTTGGTGCTTGGTTTAGCAGGTGCCGCCAAGTTCCGTATCAGTCCGTACATTTCTCGTCCGACGATAGAGAGAAGAACATCGGCTCGCTTTGATTCCGGAATGTCGTTCGCAGCGAAGAACACTTCGATCCTTTCGATGTACGAAGACCATGATTCCGATTTCTGATCGAACTCTTCAATTTTCCCGATGCGAGGCATTCTTTAGGTTTGAGATGGGGCGTCACTCACGTTACCGCTGTCTCCTTTGTTCCGATGTCGCTCAGTTGTTTATATCCATCTTTGTTGCATGGATCCCATCCTCGTCGCCATTGTGATGTACCGATAATTTTAGGGTAATGCAGGATATATATTTATTTAACTGATAGATTACATTCGGATTGAGAAGCGTCTTCTTTTGTCTGCGACCGCGCCCCGTCTGGTCTTTCACGCAGGCGTCACGTTCTTCTCCGCGGCTCGCTCTCCCTCGCCGGCGTCTCCGGTTGCGTCAGCCCGCGCGCCGTTGCCTGGACCAAAGGTCGTGTTCGCTGTGCGTGGCGAACACGCACACAATACACGGCACACAGACAATACACGGCACCATACGTACGTACTGCGGCGAGCTGACGCGTACGTTCGTTCGCTATCGCTTTTTGCGAGCGTACGTAGCGGTCCCCTGCGTATACATTCTCGTTGCTCTCGTCGCGCACGGGGGAAGGAGACTGTATACAGTTTGGAAAATGGCGGCGGTGAGGCAAACCAGTGGAAGTGCTACGCGCGTTGTACGGGTAGTGTACACTCTAGTACGGGTTCGCTTCACCAGTGCGGCACTAGCTTCACCATTGAAGATGCATCCTCAACATTGTGGAAGAAAGAGAAAGAAGAGAAAAGGGCGAGGCTCGTGGGCGAGGACACTTCTGGAGTTCGGAGCTGGCGACAGACGAAAGAGCCGGTGCCGAGCAAGGCCTCCAACTGAAGAACCGGACCACTTGGCCCTCCTCTTCATCGGACTCTGAACTTAAGTACAGATAAAATCTTTTCCCAATGGTAGCGCTTCCCCGTGTGACTTTCTCGTAGCGAGTGGAACTCGGCCTGATCGGGTGGTATTGACAGGCGACCCACAACCACAAGAAATCAACGCGACAACCCTTTCGAGCGCCCACAAAGTGGGTGTCGGTAGCCAAGAACGTTGGCGACGCCGTCGAACTCAAAAGGTGTTTTTTCTGCAGTCGGTACGCGGGCGGTGCGACCTATAGCTTGCATGCTTCAAAGCAAATGACGAGGCCAACATAAGATAGTAGAGATCCCACAACACGCTAGAGCGAACCATAGATCGAACTGCTGGTCGCACAGCCCTAAAAAAAGACAAAACACGTTCACAACAGAAAACTGGAAAGAGATTCACGCACTTCGTAGCAAAGCGAAGAGATTCGCAGTGCTAAATTGGCTTTACCGAATACCCGCCTTGGATTGTTTGAGGCAGTTCGCAGGAGCACATCTAGAGGGCGCTGCAAGTCTTACGTATCGTTACGAATGCGTTTGCCTTCCGCCATACTAAAAGTGCGCGTTCAACGCGCTCCGTAACGTTACGTCGACAGCTAGCGTACGTTGTACGCAGTGCTGACGCAAGGGCCTTTACCAGCTTATTATCCCTTCAACGCTTTCGCATTAAAACGGCGCTCAAAAAGAAGGACCGGGCTACCAGACCCAGGGGTGGAGATAGGAAGTTACAACGCGCAACGGCCGTGGTGCCGGATTTTTAACGGAGCTCGTGTCTCGGAAAAGCCGCTGTCGGTGGCGTCGTGACGGGAAAAATCCTTGATTGGTCGATAGGGTCGTGACGACGTCACAGAAATGCGCGGGAATTTTAACTACGTTCACGTGAAACGTGACGTCACGCGTGATAAAAAGTGATTTAATGCGAATTAAAGTTCTCCACATGTCTCAAATGATTTCACTTTATAAGGTAAATAACTTGCTTTAAGGAAAAATTTGAAGAATTTTCGGCATCATTCGAACCCACGACCCTTCGGTTGTGAGGCAGACACGCTACAGACTAGGCCATGTCCGCCGCACTTCCTGCTCACTGGCAGGAAGTGCTGCGTCTACATAGCGAGGCCGTAGTACGGACGCTGCGTGGACGTCCCTACTACGGCCTCGCTATGTAGATGTTGCTGGACAGGGGGCAGAGTGACCACACTCCTACAATTGAAAACATGGCTCCTTACGAACGTGGCGAATCTCTTTCGAATCCGGAACGAAACAGTGGAACTGGAGCTCGCCTTGCCCGGGAAATGCGACAGCAGTCCCCTTGTCGCCCAAGTTTGTATTGTGTGCACAACTTTTCGCTGCCCACACTATAATTTCCACCGTTTAGCTGGTATACCTCTTACCCGGGAAGGGCGTTTTTTTAACTTTACATACGCGTCGGGTGTTTACTACTGCGAGAACAGTGGGACATTTTATAATTTTCTGCACTTATTTGATTGTTCGTTCTCATACCCATAATTCTTCATTGAGTTATTTGTAGGCCTTAATCTTTCGGTTCTCCAAATACACACACATTTACACTTTTATTCTCCAAATAAATACAAATTTACATGGCACTCGACGCTCAGTGGGGTTCTTCTATGACTTGAACTCTTCCAGCTCGGAAACCCACCGCTCCGAGGTCGTAGCAGATGCAGACGCAACAGGACGGGAACCGAAACCAGTCGGAGAAGATGCCTCGGCACTCGTTGCGCGGATCGAAGGCCAGCAGACGGTGCAGGCGAAACTGTTGCTCACACCGGCACCCGTCGCGGCAGAACATCTGGTGGTTTTCAAATCTGCAAGGCGAACAGAAGTCCATTGGGCGTACAGAACGACTATTTGTAAATAGCATTAATTTGGGTGCTCAATAAAACGGGAGAGAGAAAAAAGCGGTGAAACAGAGGGCACGTAGCAGACAAAGTTTTAAAGCGTTAGCATTAGTGACCTGGTACATGCGCTGACCTTGAACTGGTTTGGAGCACACGCATATACACGAACTCATCTCTGTTACGTCACGGCGCGGTGGTGGCGCGTCGGTCGCACTTCCGGTCTGGGGCTGTGGGCGGAAGGCCCCATGTGAGGCGTGTATTCCTGCGTTGTTTTGAAAGGAATCTGACGAAATCATGCCTTTTCGTCAAACCGCCGCGACTGGGGCTGTTCCAAAAGAGTCGAGAAAGGTTTGAAGATCAGTTTTCATGTTCTCGGTTCGTCCGAGAACGTGGATATGTGCCGTAAAAATGGTAAACCAGACGCCGCCGGACCACAATTGCTTGGGCGGGAAGCACTTTGGGTTGAATTCACGGATACTTGTGGTCATCAGATTTATTTGTTTTGTTCCAACATGAACGCCGGAAAACCGTCAGGTTGTACGGCCCACCTGCGGACTACGTTCAGTGCGTCTTGAAGTTCGAACGGCCGTCTGATCGTTCGAACTGTCGTCTGCTCTTTCAAACGCTTCTGCTTGTCGTCTGCTCTTTTAGACGACACCGGCCCGTAGACCAAATGTTGACCCGGTACTTGCGATAAGAAGTAAGTGCAGGCCTCAAAAGACTTAAGTTTGAAGGTTGGTAAGCAGGCACGACGTAAACAGTAGATACAAGGAGATGTTGATTATTGTTACCAGCGGCCATCACCGACTTGTTATGCCTGATTCACTAAGTCCGATTCTGCTTGCGATTTTCAGTATCGACGTCGACCATCTCAGCTACGGTTCACGCTTTTGCAGCCCGAGCGACGTCGCGACTGAAAATTGCGAGCGAAATCTCATCATGTGAATCAGGCTTTAGCGTACATTCTGCGGCGTCCACGCGGAATGAATCGCCGCATGTCAGATTATTCACGCCAAGTTTTGCGGTGTAACGAGCCTCGTTTATTTCGCTGACGCCGCCCATGTAGTCAGACATTGCCAGGAAGACGTAAAATCAACAATTCGAAAGCGATAAAGGGCAGGGGGACTCACACTGACGCCGACAACATCGCATTCCAATGGTTTGTTTATGGGCGACGGCGAGCTTGTTGCCCACACCCCCATCGCGCATGCGCGGCGCCGGTGGCGTCCGCTAGGGCGCCCGGCGCTCCGGTTTGTTTGTAAACATGAGCTGGTGTATAGAGTTCGTAACGTCGCCACGGTATGGCGCCACACCCCCACTGGCTGTGGAAATTAGCGCAGCAAGCGCCGACAGATGGCGGCGGGGTACATATTTCGAGAGGCTTGGCCATAGGACGGCATAGCAACGGAGACCGCACTGGATTGGCTGGTTATGGGGAGCGACGCCGTGACGTGACGCCTAGCAACCGAAGATCGCCGGCGACGTCCCCGGTCGCGCAGTGGGGGACGACGGGTGAATCACCGTGGCGACAGTCTACGGATGGCTCCTTACAAAATATTAACCCACCTTGGGCCACCAAGCGGCCCAAGCCCGCCCTAGCCCCGCTGTCCCCCACTGCACCTTGGTTGCTAGGTGTTACGTCACGCCGTAATCCTGTAACACGGTAAGTGCACGCGGAAAACGCTTAATAGCTTTAGTGTGAAAAACAAATTGAATACTGTAATGTAAAAAAAAAAAATTGAGTACTCTCGTGCTTTTTATGTGGAGAAAGGGTTTGCTCGCCTCGAGCTACAAGTGATGCGTGTGCGTGCACACGCGCATGCGCGCACACGCACGCACAGGTCATTGCACAGGGAATGTTGCCTGCTCTGCTGTGCACGTTATATTCTATTGCGATGGACTTTGACTATTGGCAGTGGCAAACTAACTAAAGTCTTGTAACCCGCTTCCAGGGACTTCCAAACGGTCGTCATACGTTGCGGAGAACGAACTCGAGGTTTGGATCACTTACGCGCACTTTTCAGCGTGGATGTATTGCTCGAAAGGGTAGACGTTCAGAAGAGCGAGGATGTCGCCCCGGGTGTTGTTGGCCCAGTACGGGGCCAGCACCTCTTGCTTCACGGGACAGGCATTTCTGAGGGTAGAGAGGAAATGACGAAATGATAAGAAGCAAGGTATCCACCCGTGCCGAAACCTTTCCCGTCCATTAAAACAACAAGGGATTCTAGTCTGATGCGAAGTACAGGAAGAGAAACCTGGAATGGTAGCCCTCGTTTTGCTAAAGCCGCAGTCACATGCGCCGTTCATACGAACAAACGGCGTTCGTCGCAGAGCCCGTCGGTGGCGCTACCGGCGGCCATTACTTGACACCTGGCAAAACACGCAAGTCTATGGGGAGAAACACACAAAGGTAGGAATATTTAAGCTTCTACGCGGTGCTCGAAGGCGAGTATTTTATAATGTGCTGCGATCATTATATCGGGTATTTGGAGATCGAATCGGTATTTGTCATGCGTTTCCAACCCACATTAAAAAAAAAAAAAATCAAACGTGCCGGAGCTAGGGGTGCTCTTCTATGTGCGCTCTGCTTAGGGTGGAGTCATCCGGCCATTTTGTCCCACACTTTTATTTTCCTTTTTTGTTCAGAAGCGCGTGAAAGAGCGTGTCCCTGCACGCGTCTGTGGCGCTGACTGTGCTATGGCGACATTTTGTTTTCGTCGATTTCTTTGTATTTTCCCTGTGAGCGCGTGCTGTCGGCATCGGGTATTACAAAGGGTGGCATCACCCTAAACAGAAGGACATTGAGGCACCCTAGCCGGAGCATTTACGGCTGAGCTGGCAAGCGCGTTCTCGTGGAGTAAAAAAAGAAACTTGCCATCAATAAGACCGTGCTCGGGAAGCCCAGAAGTTTATGAATGTCAAAAAAAGTTCCACGTTAACAGCGGCTTTCTGGGAGTGAGCGAATTCCGCGTAGCAAAGCCTTCAAGCCTGTCTTTTAAACCCAACTCATCGAAGCCGCCGCCGACTCTGCGGAAACTCTCGTCTCATTGAGCTGCACTACATCTTTTGCTCCCAGTTGAGTCGCACTGGACCACAAAACATTCATTTATACGAACTGCGGGAGCTGTCAGTTTTAATGTTTGTGCACAAGCTACTTGGCATGCTTCTCGACAAGCAGCCAAAAACGTTTCAGTGCCGACAACAGCTTAGAAATAAAGAAAATAAAACTTTTTCTCGTTCTCTTTTTTTTTTTTTTTCATAGAGTCCCATGCGTTAGTTGGCGTCGCGTCATGGCGGCCGGCGGTGCCACTTGACCCCAGCAAGACAAACCTCGATCCAGCCTACTACAATAGAGGTCAGCGCGTGTGCTTAGCTTTATTTTTTGATGTTGTGTATGACCAATGTTACAGGACCGTCATAAACAAGGAAGAGACACTCCTCAAACAGTGTCTTCTCCGACACTTTTTTCGAGGTATTTTTTTTTCTTGTAAGCTTGTACACCGATTTCAGCATTATGGGACACGCGCTCAACGGCATAGCCCTCTTATTATAGTCGGCGACAGGTTGATTCGAGAAAAGGAAGGCAGGGAGGAGGAGGCAGATGGATTGTTGGAGACGAGAGGAGGCAACCTCGCTCCAGCAGTTCGCCTGCTGCCTCCTCCCCAGCCTTCCGTTCCCTCGCCCTGAACTCTTTTAGTATATCGTTCCAATAGCTCCCATGACGATACTTCGCCGGCGCTCTGCGCGTGCATATTAGAGAGTTTTAGTAGATCGTTCCGATGACTCCGATAACCATACCCGATACTCTGCCTCCGCCTTTGCGCTTACATATATAGTATCGTTATCGGGGTATCGGAGGTATCGGAACGATCTACTAAAACTCTATTAGTTGGGTATCGTTATCGAGGCTAGTGAGAACGATCTACTAAAACTCCCCAAATAGTATGCGGCCCGCCCGAGTCTCAAGCTCATTGTTGCCTGACCTCAGGGCCGTACTCACATGCCCTTCTTGGCCGGTGTTTCCGTGGTCGGGATCAACACTTCGGGCGCTTCGGTGCTCTCCGTGCTGGGCCTCACGGCGTCTGCTGCATCAATGCTGTTGTGGTCCAAGACGCTGATGTGAAGGTGACTCGTCGTGTGGTCTGTAGACTCCGCGTACAGGAGTGCCTGGGGCTCGTGCGTGAAGGCTTCGCCCGCAGCGTAGGATGGCCCAAAGTCACTCGCCGGCTGGGCTACCGTCGTGGCTGTGCTTTGAAAGCTCTCCGTCGTGGGGCTGGGAACGTCCTGTGTGGCGTTGGTCGCTTCGGTCCCGTTCGGCCTTTCCCTCGCGTCCGTAGCGAGCTCCGGCGAAGGCTCGTCGGCCGGCTCGTCGTGGTACACAACTTGCGTCATGATCCTGGAACGCATACAAACGCGGCATCCACCGGAAATGAGCGAGACCAGAATCGGCAGGTTACGGGAGTCACGCGGTGACTCATCACGACGGGAGGAGCTGAACATGATCGGGTCTCACCTCGGGCTGATGGCAAAACGCACCATCAATATAACAATACAAAATCTGCAGCAAAAAAAAAGTAACACTGTGGTTTGTGCCACATGGGTCACATTGTAGTGCCACTATAGGCCACGTGGTTGTGCCACTATATGTCACGTGGTTGTGCCACTATGGGTCACGTGGTCGTGCCGTCATGGTCACGTGATTGTGCTAGTGTGGGTCACGTGATCGCGTGACGTATAGTGGCACAAGTCACATGGCAGAGATAGCGTTGTGCGTGACTTGCCGAGGTGGAGCTACTTTCTTTACATACAACCCATTTTACTTTTTTTTTTTTTTTTTGGGGGGGGGGGGGCCTGGCGGCCTACCAACCCTGGTGTGCGAACGGGAACGCGAGCTGTCGTCGGCGTGGCCTCCGTCGGGGTGATGGGCACCGTGGTTGTCTCTGCGGGGTCCTCGGTCTCGTGAGAGGCCGCAGGCGGCGTCTTGAGCCTGGCCGCGTAGCGACTGTTGGGTCGCACGCGATGCGGGTTCCGCCCTCCGTCCGTACGGAACGCTCGATTCGGTTCGTCGTCGTAGCGCAGTCTGCGGGCCTCGAGCTCGCTGACGACGATCAGACTGTGCCGCTGGTCGCCGTACATCCGCCGCACCAAGCCTTGATTCTCGAAGATGTACCGCCGCACCGCGTGCCTGCGAATCGAAAATGAAAAAGAAAAAAAGGGGGCACCGGTCGCGCGCACTTGGCGTTGGACGTGTCACGTCAAACTGCTTTCCCAGTGGCTCAGCACCGAAAATTACGCATGTTTTGCAGAATGCTTTAGGAATGTATACACGGCGTTTCCGAGCGATATGTTCAGGAGCGAACAAATTCGTACGAATAAACAAATTAGGGAGCGCAATAAAACCTTTCCCAAAAGCTATTTTTGGGTGTTGCATTTATTATATTCAAACATCATGAGTGTAAGCTTAGAAAAAATAGGCCTAAAATATTCTGGTTTTTTTTTCTACACACAGGGAGGAGAACGACAAAAAGTCTGTCTGGTTGAGCTGCTACTCACCAGATGACACAACATAAAGCTAAAAGGTGAATGCTGCTTTGAGATGAGCACCTGAAAGCAGATCCAGCAGCTCCGACCGTGTGTGGTACCATCTGTAAGCAGCAATGTCAACTAGGCGGCTTTTACTTTTTTTTTTTTGTGAAACTTGCGCTTCTAAAATTTGAGTGCAATAACGGCACCACCTGAAGACATCTTTGTTACATGTTTCAATGCACTTCGCTAATCTGTCTATTTATACGATTTTTTTTTACTCTCGAATAGCGCTAAGGAAGACACCCTCTTGTAATAAGAATCTCAATAAAGGTGCTCGTGCGCTGCCACAATGGGACCTTCACTTTCGTTTTCACTCAATGTGTTAACTTCATTTCTTTGACAAGGATGCGGGTAATTGCCTTCTTAGGTGCTACAATGCCATTCTCTCCAGCCTAGGCCTCCTCTGAGTTGCAACAACCGCTTCAGTGGCATTTCGGCGACACCAAAGAGGGCGGGTTTCGCGCCTGTTTATCTCACCAGGGGTATCCGCTCCCGGGCACGTTGCAGAAGTCGCTCTTGCTCATGTCGCAGGGAATGTCGCGCAGGAATCGCGCCGACACCCGAGGTCCGCAGCTCTGGCCCAGGACGCCTCGAGTGTCCGTCCACGCCTGGGGTCAGAAGGGCACGGTAAGAAAACAGAGCCGCGACACCCCCAAGTAAATCCCGCACTAAAGGCTCGGTGCAACGAGTTTTGTGCTTTGCACAAATACCGCTTTGTAACTAAAATGAATCCCTAACGTGTTTTTTTTTCCCTCGAGCAACAAAAGACGAAAAGAAAAAAAAAAGCAAGCAAGTTTTTTTTTCTTTTTTTTTTTTTTGGCGCAGCTTGCAGCCACAACAAGGGTTTGCGTGATTTGGAGCCGATTATATGCTTTAAATGTTTATCATAGCCACGCGCGGGAACTATCAAATTGGGTTGTGTGTATGTTTATACAGCCTAGAACTTGGTCTGCCTCTACGGGCGACGAGTCTCCCAGCTGTAGATGAGCAATTTAGCCAGTGCAGTACAACCGCTAGCCTGGGGTCTTTAACGTGCATCACGCAGTAATAGACCGTTTTCTCCTCCCCTCCGGTATCCGTGAAGAAAACGCCCCAGCTGCGCATGCGCGCCCCAGCCTTGTCAGCATAGTTCAAGGTCCTGTGGCGGATTACGGAGCGCTATCCGGGTGCTTAGCGGGCTGCGGAAACGGTCTACTACAGTTCCCCAATGATACACGACCGCACGCCGGTACGATGTGGAACTATCAAAGCACAGGGCACGCTGCGAGTTCCACTTGTTGTAAGGTTCGGCTACTCCCGTCATCACAGCGATCGGTCACGAGCCCCGAATGCATGTCCAGGCATTGATTGCCACCAGTCCAAATCGACTGCTCACGTAGTGCTCTTGTCCACCGTACGAGCAGTACTTAAATATCGTGGGGATCGCAAAGCTTGACAAAATTCTGGGTATCGCACTGTTGACGCACAACGCCAACAATGCGATCCCCGCAACTTAGAAATAATCTTTATTTCCATGCATACATGTGTCTGAGGAGCTGCGGCAGACTATTTTTTTCTCTTTTCTTTTCTTCTACAACAGTCGACCTGTGTGCGCACAAAGCAAAAATTATCGAATTGACATTAGCAAAGCATCGTAAGCGAAATAATTACCACCAACGTCATCAAAAGACTGAAATCAAAATCATTCACATCGACATCATTGAGATCGCATTCATTACCATCCAATGTCAGTGAACGCTTTAATCTAAAATAATCCACTTTTGCAGTATTCAGAACAAAACAAAAAAATGTATGAAACACTAGTACATTTTTTTCAGCAATCCATTTATCAGCAGACACATTAATAAAAAATATTAAAATCACTATAAAATACGCTTTGAAATTTGCAAACCACTGAAGCCACTGGTAGGTGGGGCATTCGCATTCACGGGACTAATTTCAAGTTTATGTCAGTCGGCCGCTAAAAATATACGCTTTTACTACTTTCTTGAACATGCGGATTGTTCGACTTTGCGTGCCATTATAACTGTATTGGGGTGGTTGTTTAGAAGGTCAGATAATTGGTAATTAAAGTTTGAGTTCCATAGCTTGTTTTAACTCTTTGGTTTTCTGAAACAAGTGTCAGAGTGTAATTCGCAGGCCTGTGAAAGTAAGTGTCGAAGAAGTATGCCTCATCTTGCTTCTTTTGTTGAAAAGTTGCGTTGGCCGGTTTTATAAAGAGAAGGTGTTTATTGGGCAAAAGCTTGTAGTACTTTCCAAATGAGGGCGCTGTGTGCTCAGTATAGCCTAAAATGTCGATAAATCTTACCGCTTCTTTTGCAAGAGGAATACCACGTCAAGGTTAGTACTCGTCGTTCCCTAAATAAAACGAAACAATATTAAAGCGACAGCTTTAAGGAGCTCGTGTCGCAGAAAAACCGGCGTTGGTGTCGGCGGCGGACGGAAAAATCGTGATTGGGCGAAAGGGTTATGACGTCACAGCCATATGACCTCTTGCGGGAATTTCAAACAACGCTCACGAGAAACGTGACGTCACGGGTGGAATTAAAGTGATTAAAACATGACATGCAATGCGAATTAAAGGTCAGCGCATATCTCAAATGATTTCAATTTATAAAGTAATTTATGTGCATAAAGAAAAATCCGAAGAATTTTAGGCGGACGCGGGATTCGAACCCACGATTCGGTTGCGAGCTAGACACTACCGACTAAAGCACGCAGACGCTTTTTTTTTTTTAATCTGGATGAGCATCGTGCCGGCGTGCGGTCGTGTATCACTACTGCGTTATGCACGTTAAAGACCCCAGGCTAGCGGTTGTACTGCACTGGCTAAATTTCGCATCGACAGCTGGGAGACTCGTCGCCCGTTGAGGCAGACCAAGTTCTAGGCTGTATAAACATACACACACCCCAATTTTTCTTTTTTTTTTTTTGTAGACGTAATTTAGGTTGGAAAGTGAAAATATGATTATACACAGAGTGACATTAATGATGTTAGACGTTTAGAGGAATGTTTTTCTGAGCCACAGTCCAGGAGCACATATTCACTCACGGCACATCACATATACACAAACTACGTTTCTAGGCACGCCACAATCTCTACTATTTTCAGATATTACAAATCTGGTAGTCTTAAGCAGGCATCCAAAAGGGGAATTCATTCACGCACTGGTGGATAAGCTTCGTAAACACTTTACTTTCGAAATTTCTTCTAGAAAAATGGATTTAGTGCTGCGCGGTGTGTCGGTATTCCCGTCAATCATTCGGCATCTCCAAAGGCCGTAGAGGCCTATCAGCATCAATAAATCATATTGAATGTGTGTTTCGGTGGGGACGTGTAAAAAACGAATACTACGTTCGGCAATCTCTATACCTTTTTAAGTGTTCGTTGGAGGACATCCGAGAAGACAACGGAATATGTGCAGTAGACGAAGCAGTGTTCTATTGTTTCTAGTCGTTAACATCAACGGCAGTCAATTAATCACAGCACAAAAAAAAAAACGCTCTTGGAGTTGTAATTTTACTGGAAGTATTGATCTCTGAAACTTAAAGAAAACATGTTTTAGCACTCGGAGATATGCACATTCGCTTTACACGTTTTAAAACATCGTGTCCTTCATAGTCACTGAACCGTGTCCTATATAACGGATAGGAATAAACTTTCAATTAGGGCTTGTGTTAGTTTTTTCGTGGTACCTCAAATAAATACTCTGAGAAGAGGACTTTTAGAAACATGAAGGCATCTATTAACTCTTCCCAAAAGGCCCCAGAGTTTGTGGGGTAGAATCTGTAGTTGAAATAATCAAAAAGGGCAAGTGATGTGCTAGCTTTTTTTGAACGAATGTAAGCAGAAAAGGATGGAATAAATTCCTAAAAACGGTCAGGAAACCAGCTGGCGGACGAATAGATCTGCCAGACCCAAGCCTCCAGTTTAAGATTGCTTTATCCGTTCCCAAGGGGAGCTCCAGATAAAGGTCGCAAAAATTATGTGAAAAGCTTGTATACTTGAACGGCCACAATGTAATACTTATAAAACATACATAATTATATATATATATAAAAAAAATGTTACACACTCTTGCTTTGCGAAAATGGAAAGATTTCGCGCTCTCCATGCCAATGATTTTTCGATTAATATTGGCTACGACAGAATTCCAGTATAGATTATTAGATCGTGTTTGACCCAGAGGAACGCCAAGCTATTTGAAGGGAGAACAATTCCACGATAGCCCAGCAAAGTGTCCTAACAGGTTTGCCCACGCACATATCCAGAAGTCATTGATTTTTCGGTATTTAGCCTTGCTCCAGTTAGTTTACAATACCTCCTTTGTTACACGAAGGCCTTTCTCCGCACTTTTCTTATTCGAACAGAAAAACGCCACGTCGTTCGCATATTCTAGTAATTTTACCTCTGTGAAGCAAAGGCTATAGCCATGAATACTGTCATTTGTAATAATGCTAAGGCAGAAAGGTTCAATGTATACACCAACTCCTATGTTTACAAACAAACCGGAGCGCCCCTAGCGGACGCCACTGACGCCGCGCACGCGCGATGGGGGTGTGGGCAAGAAGCCAGCCGTCGCCCATAAACAAACCATTGGAATGGGATGTTGTCGGCGTCGGTGTGAGACCCCGCGCTCTTTTTCGCGTTCGAATCGTTTATTCTACGTCTTACTGGCAATGTCTGACTACTTGAGCGGCCTCAGCGAAATTAACGAGGCTTGTTACACCGCAAAACTCGGTGTGAACAATGTAACGTGCGACGATTCATTCCGCGTGGACGCCGCAGAATGGACGCTAAAGCCTGATTCACATGGTGAGGTTCTGCTCGCTATTTTCAGTCATGACTTCGCTCGGGCTGCAGAAGCCTGAACCGTAGCTGACATGTCGGCGTCAATACTGAAAATAGCAAGCATAATCAGACCGAGTGAATCAGGCATAACAAGTCGGTGATGGCTCCTTATATCCACTGTTTACACCGAGCATACTTACCCGAAGCAACCTTCAAACTTGGACGTCTTTTGAGATCTACACTTCTTATCGCAATTACCGGGTCAACGTTTGGTCTACGGGCCGCTGTCGTTTGAACGAGGCCGTTTGAAAGTGATGACGCACTGAGTATAGTCCGCAGGTGGTCCGTGCAACTTGGCGGTTTTCCCGCGTTCGTATTGGAACAAAACAAATAAATTTGACGACCACAAGTATCCGTGAATTCAATCCAAAGTGCTTCCCGCCCAAGCAATCGTGGTCCGACGGCGTCTGTTTTTCCTTTTTCACGGCCCCTGTTCACGTTCTCGGATGGACCGAGCAGGCAGAAAGCGCATGAAAACTGACCTTCAAACCTTTCCCGACTCTTTGGTAAAGCCCCAGTCGCGGCGTTTTGACGAAAAGGCAGGTTTTTGTCCGGTTTCTTCCAAAGTAGCACAGGAATACACGTGCGCCATGGCGGCTTCCGCCCACAGCCACAGACCGGAAGTGCGCCCGACGCGCCACCACCGCGCCGTGACGTAACAGAGGTGAGTTCGTGTACAGAGCAATAAGTGGTGATAGTGGGCAGCCCTACCTAACTGAAGATTTGATATGGATGGACTCTGAAAGGGTATTGCTAACAATAATTGTATCGTGCTTGCATCCTCCCAACGCCGGCGAAGCCTCGCATCGGGGACTTTCACCCTTTCAAACGCACGAACAAGGGGGAAATGCCAGTAGTCATTTCCCCTCCTCTCTCGCCCACTGTTAGTAAACGGTCTATGCATCTCAAAACGAGATTGTCCGCTTGTCTGTTTATTTTGAGTTTTCCTCGTCTAAGGTTTATTATCAAGATACTTCACCAGCTTCTTTGTGGTTTACCCCTTCAGGGTAAACCCCTGAAGGGGCAAATAAGTTTCTTATTAAATTCCGGTCGAAGAAAATACACGATGGGGAGACCAGCTATTTTAGGGAAGCTCTATTTAAGTCACTGCAACACAGCGAGTCAGCATGACGTGACCGATGTACTTCTTCAACCAGTAGTTTGCAAAGGATCCATGGCTCACGCATCGGGATGATCCACTTTTTGTCTGTGTCTGGTGATTTAGTGTGAGTAAAGTTGCCCAATCGTAATAATGTTACAAACAAAAGAAAGCGAGCAAACCTTTGGTTGGTGGTTGCCCTAATCTGAATCAATCCTTCTCTAAGCCCTAATCACAAACCACTTCACTAATCCCAGATTCTCTTCAGTGACGAGAATGCACAGTTTATTCGTCGTAGAGCCACTGCTCGTATCTGGGAGTCTAACCTCACAACTAGGTTGTATTTTTCTTTTGTTTTTAATTTTTTCTATTGAAATTTTAAGCAGTGCAGATCGGGAAAAAAAATCACCCTCCGCTTTCTTCTCCCGGCGAGGGAATCGCCAATTTTCCTCTGGTCAAACCTTGTCGGCGTCACCTAACACAAGACCTACTGAGGCACAGTGTTGAGACTTCATGGGCCGGAGCCATGCGGGAGGGAGTCCCAATTTTCCTTAGGAGAGAAGGAGAGCGCGCGCCCAGCTTTGGTCCGCGCTCAAAATGGGAGAGGGCACGCGTGCCTGCACCTTTGCCTGCATTGCCAAGAAAAGTTGTCCTCAGTTGTACTCTGCTCTATTTTCCCCAGATACTATCCACCAGCACTCTAACCTCCTCTTCGTTGCCCCTAGTCTTCTATAATCCACCCTTACATTTTCGGCGAAACCCAGGGCCACTGGTGCTTCTGTCGCCCCTCGGAGAAGGGCAGGACTAAACTTCTTACATTTCAGAATCATGCTCAACTGTTTCCGTCACCTTTTAAATTTGGCTCTCCTCAAACAGCAGAGAGCTCCCTCCTAAATTATCAAATAAACATGTTTTTTTTTCTCTTGTTTGCTTTTGTGACTTGTACATTTTTAAAGCTGTGTTCCCCTGTACTTTCTCCTCCCATATCCTCCTTAAAGTCTGCCTCCTTAAAGAACCTTAAAAAGAGAAAAAAAAGGATCTTTTTTAACAGTCTGGTTGGGACACGCGTGTCAAAAAAATTAAATTTACGCGGAAAAATGTTGTTTGTTTGTTTTGTTTTAGAGCATAGTTAATGCGCGAGACGCGATTTAGTCGGTAGTCACTTCCTTTCCACTTGTTTTCTCTCTGGGCACTTCGGGCGCGTGGATGAGAGGTGGATCGGCTTCGACTTCACGTTGAGGTGGAAAAAGTGAATGACCGAGATGGTCATTCCGGAATGACCCTTGACGTCATGGACTTCGCGCGCAGAATTTCAAATAAATCTCTCGCCGTCAATATTGCTCTAAAAAAATTGTCCGCGCAAAATTTATTTTTTGACACGCGCGTCCCAACCAGACTGTTAAAAAAATTCCTTCCAGGGTCCCTTTAACTGTCTTTTTTACTAAACGCCTTTGCTCCCCCTCATTGCCCTTCTCCAGGAATTTCACCCTAAGCTTTCGTGTCCGCGTTTCGTCCATTTTGTGTTCAGGCACCTTATAAACAGATATTTATAGCTTTATGCGCCCACCGCATGCCAACCATGTCTGTTAGGCGTTGGTAAAAAATTGTTTTACTGACTGCCTCTCTGCTCTCAAACGTTGACCAGCCCATATCACCCTGCACTCCCTCGTTTGGAGTGGTCCCATGTGCCCCTGAGCTATCCTGCTAACGCTCCTTTGTCCTACCTCCAGTCTCACACGATCTGCAGGATTCATGCACAAGACTGCGTTACCAAAGCTCAATCGTGGTTCCATACCTCCTCCATACTCGCCGCACCACTTCGTATCTATTAAGGTTACATAGCTCCTTATATTTCATAATGGCCGAATTCCTTTCACCCTTAGCAATTATTAGAGTTGGACGTCGATTAAAAATGTTAACACCGATTAATCGCCACCCTTTAAACGATCAATCAATAGATTCATCGGTCCCGATTTCCCGACAACATTTTTAAGAATCAAAATTACACCTTTTTCTTTTGTTGATAATGTGATAAACGACGGAAGATACAATTTCGATTATGAATCAATCTCGAAGTGTAGCTGAGACAGGTTGAAGGGCTCTCGCGCTCACAGATTATTATTTCAGCTGCATGTGGCGAAGAAGTTCGTTGGTATTCTCCGGCTAGAGCTACACCCTTTGATTGTTCACAATAGTGTCTGCTACGCAAACCGACACTCGCAGGGCGTCGAAGTGGCCGGCATACGTGTAACCTTCTCCACTCGTCTGGCGTTACAAATTCTGCCCCCACAGTTTAATTTGGGCCAAAGCCTCACCTAAAGTTTGCTGTTCACACATATGTCTTCCTCCACATCTGTTTGGTGAAAGCGTTTAATCTTTACTTTCTTTTGGTACGTCAACATTTTACCAATGAACCGGTTAAAAAAAGATCAATCGCGATTAAAGCATTAAGGGTTCCCTGAGGAGATTTCCGAGATCGCGTAAATATGGCGATAACTCCCTCTGCGAGCTCTAAGCATCCTAGAAATTCATAAATCATAACGCTGCGCGGCCGATTTCTCCATTAAAAAGGCAATCGAAGATCGAACACACGGAGGTCATCTCCGGCGATGGGAGGAGCATTGTTCCGGCAGTCAGAAGAACATGTGACCAATGAAAACGCGGCATTTCGTTGAGATTGCAAACGCCGTTATTACAAAATGTGTGTGCTTTTGTAGACGATAAAAGCGAATAAGAATAGTCGAAAAATGATATTTTCGCGCAGAGGGAAAATAGTACTCCAATAATCGTCTCAAAAACACCGCCCTTTTTTTTATTTTTTCGTCTTTTGCGGGAGTGATCTGTCCGGTCGTCAGCTCTCGAGCGCACGCTCGCTAGGTTGAAGCGCAGTCCGGGCTGTATGGGCAAAAAGCCGCGCGCATTCGAGATATCACTCCGCGATTTCACCACGGTCGGAGGCGCGAGGACTCTTCAGTTGCTATTGGCTGACATCGGTCCTGGTTTCGAAACATGCTCCTCCCATCGCCGGAGATGACCTCGGTGAGTTGCGACCTTTGATTGTTTTTTGTTTTGTTTTTTAAGAGGGAAATCGGCCGCTTATTATCATGATTTAGAGGTTTCTAGGATGCTTAGAGCCAGCAGAGTGAGCTATCGCCATAGCTTAGGCGATCTCAGAAACATCCTCAGGGCACCTTTAATCGATTAATCGGTAGGTTATTCGAGCAATTTCCTGGCCTTACCCATTATATCGCTCGTATATTCCTCTGTGTATTTCTTTTGTTGATCCACACACCCAGATATTTGTACTTGTCTATCATTTCTATCTCTACGATGTGTATATTAAAGAATCGATGGATGGATGAATGTTAATGGCTATACCCTATGAAACGGGCACATAATGCGTCTGTCTCCTGAAATTTAATCCTATGCGTCCTCGTCCTCAAAAACTCCCGTTTTCGCCTCAAACAGTAAAGAACTTCCCGGTGATTTGTCAAACACTTTTCTTTCTTATGTCATGTTTTTGTGACCTGTCTCCTGTACATTGTTGGAGTTGATTTCTCCTGCATTCTTACCTCACACATTTTTCTTTCTACCTTTTCCACTGAAGTAGTCTGCTCAGCCCCATCACCAGTGTGTAAATATTTAAATGTAAGCTTTCGAGTTTGGTTTGTTCATTTTCTGTATAAAGGTTTCATATACATATACTTGAATACCTTCCGTGCCCACCGCGTATTATCAATTTCGGTCAACCTTTGTTCAAATTTCTACTTACTAATTGCCGCCCTGCTCTCAAAAACGACCACCCCATGTCCCCCTGTGCTCCCTCATTTAGTGTCTTTCCGTGTGCTCCCAGTGCCGATCTGCCTGCGCTTTTTTGTCGAATTTCTAGCACTGGTTGAACCTTCATGCACAGTATACCCATTGCCAAAAGACAGTCCTGGCACCATCACTCCTTTCCAAATACCTCTGACCACTTCATATCTATTATAGTTCCAAATGCCTTGAGCTTAATAGTAGATGAACTTCTTTCCCTTTTCTAATTATATTCTCCCCGTGTTCCTCTAGATATTTCCTTCCCTCACTGAGCCAGACTCCCATATATTTGTATTTTCCTACATGGTTTATTACAATGTCTTGTATCCTCAGCGGTTCCATCTTTTCGTCGTTAAACACCATTATTCCAGACTTGTCACTACTAAAACTCGTGACAAAGGTATCCCCTTCCTCTCCACTTATTCCAGCTAGTTCCTGCAATGTATCCTGGTTATCTGCCATTAGTACCATATCGTCTGCATACATCGATTCTGGTATTACCTGTGTTGCGTTTCTACCTCCTTCCATATAGCTCATATCAAAACCCAAGTTTCTCTGCTCTAATTACTTTTCAATTTCACTGAGATATAGCATGAAGAGTAGAGGTGACAGTAGACAGCCCTGCCTGAGCCATTTTTTTTTTATTGCTTCGGGCTGTGTAGTTTCTGCTTCCCATGTTATAACTCTCTTATTGCCTGTGTACACAGTGGCGTCACTAGGGTCAAAGCGCCCCCCCCCCCCCCCCCGCCGTTCTTGTGGGCCGCCGCGACACCCCCCTGAGCGCTGCAGCCGGGGCGGGTGCAGCCCGTAGCGCCCGCTGCTGTCCATCGAGGCCCAACAAAGTCCGAAGGGCTATGGTTCCTCAGATCGATGTCGCCGCGAGAGGCGATCGCTGGCCGGGCGTTGACCCGTCTTGGCGTAGTCCCTCGCTCTGCGGGGTGGCGGCCAGTATGTCAAGGTCGGCGAAAATTCTGGAGAGAGCACGCGAAACGTCGGGGAGTGCAGCCTCGTTGACCTCCATTTTGGAAATGACAGCGGGGGCGGGCTGGCCTTCCTCCTTCCTTCGGCGGTGGTTGCTCGACGATTCTGGTTTTACGCAAGACCGGTCTGGCTCTTCGGGTTACACGTCGACGGGAGCGTGCCTCGAATAATGGCCGAATCACGCGGCCGTGACAATCCGAGTTGCCCGCTATCGGGATCCAGGACTGCCTACACAAATTCTGCGGCCTGTACTATCTTACTGAAAGTGGAGGCGCCCTGAACAAGATCTTCTCTTAACTATATTTTATATGAGGCAGACGCAGAAATGTAGATTATACGAGTCTATAACATCGAAGTCGATGTTTGGCTATTTGTGTCCCCTTGAAGAAACTGCTCTTTCACGCCCCTGAGGAGGTAAAGGTACCGTCTAGAAGTCATGGCTAAACAGGATCGAAAAGTTCACTTTAGTGTTCCAAGGATCGAGGAGGGAGTAACAAAGAATACGACTGTGATCAATACAGAGGGCATTCTAACGAACTCCTAGGTTATGGAAAGATATTTCGACCATGAGCGCGTGGTGCGACTATGATTCCGGCATCAGCAGCAAATAAAATGTCAGGGTGTAAGCTAGCTGGTGTCGTTTTTCTGTCATCACCACAGGTTTTGGGGATTCTACTATAATTACCAAATAGGCGGTCGAAAAAACGACGTACAACGTTGCATAAATTATGAATGACCAGGGAACTAATACCCCATTCTCAAAATCGTAAAGGTTTCTTTAGCTAAGAAACCTTCATGGTCGGCGGCAAATCAGTTCACGATCTGTGCGCACGTGACATGTGCTCGCGTCCCAAGAGCGCTGGCTGATTCGCCGATTGCAAAGGGACGTATGCTGGCCGTGGAAATGGGCTAAGTTTCTCACCCCACAATCGTTTCCGCTTTACGAAGAATCCAACTATTTCTCAAAGAGTGCTGCCACTTGAGTTCCAGACTGAGTGGATAGAAAACAACGCGCTTGCAAGGCTTCTCTGATTTGTTCAACCACGCTATTTGTACCTGAAAACTTTAGCTACATCTTATCAGCAGATTGTGACGCCGTGACATAGATACGGCTCCCCCAAACATCACTTTTGTTGCCTTTGCGGCTTATATTTGGTCCCAAAGTCGATCAAAAAAGTCATCTTCCCTGTCTGCTCGGCCAGCAGGGAGAGAGTGAGGCTACCAAACCCATTTACATTCGATGCCCATGTTTCTAAAAAGGTGGATTACGTTAAACCCCGTGCACATTGCATAAACAGACTGCGCTTACCCCACGCGGGACTCGAGGCACTATCGCCCCACATGTTCACTTGAATTAAAGTCACTGTGTTCTGAAAAACTGCTCACGTGCCAAGTAATCTAGACGGAACAAAAGCGATAGCCTAGAGAAAATATACGTCAATGAAAACGAAACACTTCGAGACGCAACCCATTTTACGATTTGAATAAGTGACGCAACCCTTGCGCAATCTCAACGATCCGAGGAAAACACAGCACAACACAAAGAAAAGGGAGTGGCATTCACACGAACTTTGGCAGTGACGAATCCGCGACGGACCCAGCTGGCTCTCCATCCTAATGCATGATTTCTTTTTTGTCTTTTTCTTGTCGCTTTGCATCGTCCTGACGCCTGTCACTGAAAGCTGTCCCCATTTTTTTTCTTCCCTTCGCTTGTACGCTTTTTTTTCTTTTTTTTCGGATGTGCGCGATTGCACCCGAATCGGTGAGTCAGCGAAGCCTAAAAATGAAACCGGAACGGCTTGGTCATCGCGCTGGTTGGTCCCTCTGAAGGACACGCCCGAACATTCCTCGCGATGACTGGGGCATGAGCGAGTGCTGACACTTTGGCGTTTCGCTCTCGCGACACATAATGGAGGGCCACAATGAAGAAGCGTCCCACTTTTCAGGCTTCGCTTTGTTGCCGAATTCCCTTCTTGACTCAGCTGGCCCTGCATGACCGATGGAGCGAGCACGAACAACAAACATCTTTTGGATGGACATTACGTGACGTGAAGAGTACATACATGAAGCGATTGGTGGACTGTCACTGTACACTGTGTACCTCTCCAGTGTAATAAGTGTGTTGTGTGTACGTTCAGACAGGTGGGAGTCCCAATGGGCCTCTGGAGTCTTTGCTGTCTGACGCGTATGGACAGCAGTTTGGAAGTCATTCAGTCAGATCTAAGTTTGCAGACATCGGAAGCACTTTGTACGTGTAAAGCTAGGTAGTCGTCCTCAAAATGAGCGTGTACAGGCCGCCGCCGACCGACCTGACTGAATGACTTCGACCCGTGCCGCAGCAACGTAAGGTTTGTCTGAAAGTACTGCGGTCCTGGGAGGGGGTTCACGCGGTTTGGGAAATAAAGACTCCGTGGTCCTCCTCAAACGCGAAACAGATTTGCTGATCTCGAAGATTTGGGACTAGAAAAGCTACGAATGTACAAATGGATCGGACGAGCCTTTCGAACGCGTTGATTTCCAGTCACTCAACCTCGAACCCAGATGCCTAAAAGAGCGCAGCAGTTGATTGGCTGCCTCGGAACGTAGAGTTTGCTCCGTGGTCTGGAGTAGCGGGTCTTCGCTCTAGTTCTTATTCCTTGGCGCTTTGGGTACTCTTGCTCCCTGAAACGGTACCGGGAGGCCCCCATCCGTCCCCAGAGCGCGTTCGGGTCACAAATTCCTCGCGGTTCGAGGCCGGGAACAAGAAGGCCGGGCAGGCAAAGCGCAGCAAGTCCTGGCTGACCCGGCGGGTTGGAGAGTGGCATCGCTCCACGTGCGGGGACGAACGTCGCGGGTCGCAATCATGCTTTTATGGTCCCCGCACTCCTCACGTTAATGGCCCGTATGAAGCGGACCGCCGCGAGACGTCGGTGATGGCTTCCTGACCGGCTATCGGAAGGTCGCTGCGCAAGCTCGCCACCGGGCCTGCCGCGGCACGGCGCGCGACGGGTCACTACCCGACACTGAAGAGTACCGATGAGAAAAACGTGGCGTTGCATTGTTACTAATTGAGAATAGTAAACCACAGACAAAACGAACTGCTTGCACGAACGTCGTTTCAGCGGCTATACTGCCGAGCGCCTACAACGTACCTTCTCGGCGTTCTATATTGGGTACCAACAATTTTTTTTTCTGAGAATGACCGCCATCAGCATGCGCTAAGTCACGTGCAAGACATGCATTGGTATATATGTAAACTAAATAAAGACAAAATACATACGGAAACTGCTGTAGCACATATCTTTGAAAGGCCCAGCAGACGACATATGAAAGCACGCGTGTCGGACGCATTTCTGCCTGGCTTGTTCGTCGGAATCGCGCGTGCCTCCGCTTTTTCGCGTACACGCACATTTTTAGCGGAAGAAGATTACGTCCTTCAGCCGACTCCGGTAGCTTTAAAACGTCGAATGCTAGGATTTTGCGCAGCACGGGCGACCGCAAACGGTTGACAAACGGCACTTCCTCTCTCCAGAAAACGCGTGGACGAGGAAAAGACGCGCGACTTGACATTGGTGCCTCGATCGCATCGAACAGATCAAACATGTGCGGACGTGCACGAACGCAGGACGACTAGGACACGGAAGAGGGCGAGGACGAACACTGCCGTGGAAGCCGGAAAGGGAAGCCCTTGCTTCCCGCGCACGCGACAACCGCGAGGAGGAAGTTCGGAAGCTTATCTGGCGTCGTTACCGCACTGGCCCAGTTACAAACAAGACAACCGAGATAGATCGGGAAAAACAAGGTGGACCGCCCGCGAAACGACCTTGGGACCGAAGCGGAAAGGTCGCATTGTTGCGGACAGAGAGGGTACAAGGCCAAACATAACGGAACCTTTTTCGCGACCTGCCAGGTGCCTATTTCTCGTTGGGAAAAATTCGTCTGGGTTCGGCTGAATCTGTACATTCCAAACGTCAGAAATCGGGAGGATTTAAATGAACTCTTTCGAGGGGATTAGTATAGAGAATGTCGAGGAAGCAATGAGCAACTTATCTTCCAAACTGTCTAGGTGTGACAGTGTCAACGAGCGTGCATCGAGTTCGAGCATTTCTAGTCTGTCAATTTTTTCCCCACAGGCAAAGAAGAAAGCAGACGCCTATTTCAGTCGTGCTCGCTCTGTTAACTTTTTGTCACATCTCACGAGTCTACTGTCGTCAAGTCAACAACTTCCTAGATTCCTCTTTATGCGACGCCATCCAAATCCCCAGGTCCATGCGCGTAACCATCTGGCTCGGAACATTTCCCCAACCAGCCATTCAGCCAAACGCGTCTGTACTACCAATCCCACCCAAAAAGCTGCACTGCTGAAAGGGCAGCAGCGTGACACCTCCCCACTCACCCAGAGCAAGACACCCAGCACAGTCCAGGACGAAGCATGCTGGAACTCGGGCAACATCCTTGGGCCAGGAACAAGATCCGATTCAGCAGCGGCCGACGACGCAACAGCGACCCGGCGTCCGAACCCCGACCGAGGTGGACATGGGGCGAGGATACTGGGGTCTCCGCGGGCGGTTGACTTCGACGACGACGGCTTAGCGACGACGCACGCGGCTTCTCCGGGCTACTCGGTCAGTTGGCTTCGGGCGGCGGCAACCCAGTAACCGTTCGCTAGGGCTGGTGGCCTCCCGATGCTTCGGCGTCGCCCGTGGATGAGCAAGGGCGGGCCGCGGAGGGCGAGGAGGATGATTCAGCAGCGGGAGGAGGAAGAAACGGTGCCAGAAAGGGGACGTCCGCATCGGCCCAGCGCCGCTGGTGACCCTGTTTTCGGCCGGACCCATCCCTTTCCCGGTCTAACGTCGCGTGCGCCCTCCCCCTTTTTTCGACCCCCGGATTAGTCGAGCAGCCAAGGGACCTGCTGATAACACTCTTCTGCTGACTGCGATGACGGCTGCGCAGCGGGGACGAAGCGATTGCGAGGGAAAGGGTTGGGAATGGCATAAGGATTATTAAAGAAAGAAAAAAATAAATAAACGCCGGTGAGCTGGCCTGGCGACAGTCAGAACAACGAAGTTTCAAAAAAGGCTTCGTTGTTCTGACCGTTTTTGTTTTTCGTTTTGTCTTAGGTTTATTATGGATGAGGATTAGTTTTTGCTGTTGGTTGTATTGGCGCGCGATTTGGCACGGTGCGAGATCGGTGTGACGCGAAACGTATCGAGGAGCGACTTGCTCTCATCTCTGCCCCATGTCCATCCTCCTCGCCTATTCTTTATTTTTTATTTTTTCAGATCATCGAGAGCATGAAAACATCTCTGACGTAATTCGTGGCGTAACGTGTTATTTTGTCTCCAAGTTTTTCGTTCTTTATAATCGTAATTTATGGCGTAGATCTATGTAACTGCTTGTATTTCTGTGGTGTAAGATGCGTTTTTGTCTCCCCTCTTTCTTTTAAGGGAAAGGATGAAGGCGCATGACCGCAAATCACGGGGCACTTCGAACTTTAAAAAATCGAATAAAGGAATAAAAAACAAAACGTTTAATTTACACCAAACGTGCGCTCCTATCATTGGGGAGACGATGCTTTTCACTACCTTGACCATTCCACTAAAGATGACAACAATATGAGGGGTCACTTCTGGGTAGAGGATTCCTGATTAGTTTTGTCCGCGGTACTCTTCTCCCATGTTGAATAACCTGAGACTGGGGAAGAAGTGAACAAATAAGGAACAGAAAAGGACAGGACGACGTCTCAAGCCCAGCTACCAGGTAATCAGCCACCACCAACACAAAGGGCCAACCTCTAACCAGTTCAAACGCCAAACCCTCCAATCAGCCACTACCAACATAAAGGGACAACCTCTAAACAGTCCAAACGCCATGGACGGCCTTCATGCCGATTCACAAAGATAACTCTACAGTCTCCCCCAAAATTTAACAAATTTGTTATTTTTTCACTTATTTGTTCATTTCTGCCCCAGTCTCAGCTTATTCAACATGGTTGACATTCACCAGCTCACCTGCACCCTTACTATATTATCACTCCTCTCCCCACCTATTAATTATAATAATAAAATCAATAATAATAATAATAATAATAATACTATCCTTTATTTTATTTTCGAACAAAACAACAGAAAGTCTGTAGAGACAGTTTACGTCCGGGCTCAGCGGATGCTACGAGCCATCGGAGCCAATCCAAGGCCGTGTGAGTGTCACGTGACCTTGGAGAGGGGCACAGCGACGCGTGGAAAGCATATCACTGGCTACGTCCAAGGAGCGGGATTGGCTGGGATTGCTCGTAGCGTCCGCTGCGTCCGGACGTAAGGTGAAACGGAGTATAGTCCCAAGCCAAGGACAGATTCAAGTCAAGGGCTTGACAGTCCCAAACCCAAGCCATTACCAAACTAGTAATGGAGAGATCCCCTGGTCCAAACAGGTCACGCTGAAGGCGAACTGTAGGATAATTAAAACTTTTGGTTGAATTGAAGATAGGCACTGAGTTACCGTATGCGCCAAGAAACGGGAAGGGGGGGGGGGGATACGAGAACGCGCGGACACGTCCAACCGCCGAGCTCTGATTCGAAGGATTAGCTGCCTTTTGTCCTCACTGCACTCGTCGAACTCGTTAGAACAAGTAACGCCCGCGCCCGGCTTTCGTATTCGAACCCGTTCGACGAGGACAGTGGAGACAAAGGCAGCTAGCTTTACGTCTCCCCACTAATCGTTCGAATCAGTGATCGGCGGGTTCTGACGTCCCCTCTAGTCTCCTCCTCTCCCTCACTTTCCCGGCGCGTAGGCGTTTATTCTCAGGTCTTCGTTCTTCATTTCTGACACAGCCCGAGGTCAGTTTCCAATTTTTCAATTTTAGTCTGGCATTGTAACCAAAAATAAAGTATATTTGGGAGCTATTTTAAGATATTTTTTTCCTCAAATCTTTTTCGTTTTTTTCTTTAAATTGTGGACTTTTTGTTTGTTTGTTAGAGACTCGGTTGCAGGTTAGAGCCTGTCTGTTCACTACAATTCTCGTATTCACCTCAAAAGCCATAAAGAAAAAGAAAAGTTTGACTTTCTGCGGGGCGTTACTATACAGTAGAGTAGATTGTTGGGCTAGTTGGTTTTGGAACTTGGAATACATTTTAGCGCTCAAAAACAAGGACAAGAAGACGAGAATCAGACACCACAGTGCGCTACTAACAACTGATTTTACTACATGAAACGACACTTATATACCATCCCAGTTTCTGATATCGCCCCATCACTAGCCAACCCGATGCCAGGCCGCGTCATTGAGGAACGCAAGTTCCTTGTCAAGTAGATCAATTGAGGCCACGCTGACACATGCTGCCCCACCCTTCATCAATCTCATCTGCCTCGACTATCTCCTTCCAGTTTTTTCCTTGCGCCGTCGCCAGAATCTTGCACTCGGAAAACAACGGCACACACTTGGAGCTTTGACAATGATCAGACAGATGACCGTCCCGATAATTTCCTACTTTAAGTTTGTGTTCCCTTAGCCTATTAGTTAACACACCTACCGGTCTGACCTACACTCTAAGAAAAAGTGAGCACCCCCGCTCGTCATCATGCGTTTTGACGGCTGTAACGACCCCACAGGCTTACTTAACGACCCACTGGGCTCGAGCCATTGAGCGTTAGCACCCTGTTGGCAGGTGACAAGCATGGGGTAGTCACGTTTTATAAACTCTTGAATTGAACATTCAAGTGCATGCCGTTGTTCAATAGTAAAAGCCACTTTAAAAATCTCAAAAAGTACTTGAAACTTGTTTTCTTTGTGCGTCGGTTACCATTTATTCAAATTTGAACCGGTCGAAACAGGCGTGTGGCTCAGTTCGCCTAAACTGGCAGAAAACAAACAATGCCAAAGAGTACAGGCAACATTGGTACGCACCTACTAAAACCCGAGGCAGATAAAAAGTATCGCGGTTGTCCTTTTTGCTTCTGTCGCGGGTTTTACCATGTACAGCAGTAAACAGCTGGCCGCTGGCGTCGTGCTCGAGAAATTTAACCAAATCTAAAGAAATGCACAGGAAGCTACGCACAGGCGTGAGTTGACTTCAATGTTCTCCGGACGAGATACTCTTGTCGTCTTTTATTGTGCGGTTCAGTAAAGAGCGTGCTCTCATTAAAGATGTGATCGGTCAGTTCAGCGTGCAGATCAGTTGCAAATGGCCTTCTTGGTTCCGCCGAACTTGCACGCCTGTCATACCCAATTTTTTTGCTTTCAAGTGCAGTGAAGTATGAAGTATTGGACACCACGACTGAGGCTGGACAGGACGAACGTACACAGATATATGGGATCATGTCCGTGTATTTCAGTATTTCTCTGTCTCGGGATATATGACTCGCCTTCACTGGCTCATTTGGCACATTTCATCGAGCAACTCGATAAAAAAATGCTTCAAACAAAAAGCGAGGGCGAAGGCTCTTATCGACCTGCATGCCATCGACGAGCACGCGCGGTACGTGGTCGCGGCCGAATGTCAACGGAACGCCTTCGCAGCGGTTGTCATTGAGGCGTCGACCGGCACCACGAGGACGGCAGCGAGCGTGAGAAGCGCTGGAGCGGAACAAGCGGAGGAGGTGGCCATCGCCCTGGCCATCGCCGACGCAGACTGCCACACGTTGCTGTGTGACTCGAGACAGGCGGTGCGAAAGTTCACCAAAGGCCAAATCTGCCGGGAGACCGAGCCAGTATGGCGAGCGGTCAAACTGCAAGACAGAAAAGTGAGAATCAAGTGGTTCCCGGCGCACGCGGGCGACGCGTCGGAACGCAATGACAACCACAACGAGACGGCACACGCAGCGGCGCGAGCGCTAACCAACCGCGCCCCGGCCAGCCCCGGCGACAGACCGTCCGACGTGGTTGGAAGGTTGGAAGCTTGAGCAGAAACAATTGTAGCGAAAAGAAGAAAACTGAAACAACGCTTCGGTGTAGCTTCGGGGAGGACCGGCGGACGGGCTTCGCTAGAATCACGTGCGCGTGCTCAGTGTGCTCAACTTTTACTCAACCGCCGCTGAAGTCATTCGGATATGTAAAAAGAGAAAAGAAAATGCATCAGCGTGTTCGGAAAGCTGTGATTGCAGAAATTGGTTTCGATAACTAATACAATTAATAAAACAGGCTTCTGTATACTTGAAGTGTAGGCTAGCGAGAAAACGAAACTGATCAAAACGTGACGTATAGCGACTATTCAACTTTATTTATAACCTGCAGTTCACTTTTGGAATGGATTACATTAGAGATACGAGCCCTTTCCTGAGGGCAGTAGAGGAAAATATTATATACGGGTAAATCTTGCACAGTCTTTTCGTATTTATGCAAAATATGACAGTGGTCACCATCCTAATCGGTCACAGAAAATACAGCAGTATATAAGCTGGTGGTGTCGACCAGTAGTGTGTATAGAAATGCAGTGTCGATATCTCATGTTGTACCCTGTGCTGTTTGTGAACGCGTCCATGTATGAAATGCTATGGTGTCTGTATGTCGCGCATGTGTGAAGCGTGGTGTGGTTTGTGTATATACATGGATATCTGGCGAGGCGCTTAAAAAAAACAGTTGGTTTCTTCTTTTTTTTACTTTAAGCGCTGTCCGTTAGGTGGCGCGTGTCGCCAACCAATTCAAGGAGTCGCGCGTTTATGTGTCTACTTATTTGAGTGGAAAACATGGAGGCGTTCCATGGCTCCACGGAGCAGCCGCCTCGCCCTAGCGGAGGGTTCGGTTCTCGGCCTCTCGTCCCAGTGGGATCAGTCCCATAGCCAGTTGAATGGGTGTTCTGTGCGGTGAATAGCGCCAAGTGCGTGCTCAGACGCGGTGAGGATTACCAGGGACTTGAAAGTGGATAACGAATGCTAACAGGTGAGCAGGAGCGTTGAACGATCGGAACCTACGCCGCTTGAATCGGTGATGCTTCGCCTCGCCGTTGTCAGCCGAAAACGCCGGATCACTTGCGGCAAGCACAGCAAGCAGATGCTTTGTTCAATAAAGACATCATTCCATTTATCGCTATACGATTCCTTCTTTGAATGTTTTCTGGCCGCGAAGTAAATGCAGCCGGTCGCGCGACAGCAGTCGCAGACAAACCCCCGCGAATGCCCCCCCCCCTCCCCTCACACAACGTCGCCCCTACCCGTAATAGGTGCGGTGTCGGTGCTTCGAGGCGCGTTTTGGAGTGATTTAGCACGCACGGAAGGCAGCGAACGGGCGTACGCACTTGAGAATCGTATTTTAGCAAAAAGCAGTCCAGCTCGCTAGGCCTTACTCGTATTGCTCCACTGTCGCTTGCCAGCCGCCATGTTTCTTTTGGGGGTGCTCGCCGTGAGCACCTGTTGATTGCGTGCCGTGTAACTACCCATGGGGTCGTTAGTATAACTAAGTGGGGGTAGCGATATCTGTGACGGCTTCTTACTACCCCAAAGGTCGTACCCTACGACTATCCTTTTGTTGAGAGTGTATATACTTGTTTCCACATGATAAGCGGATGTGATACACTCTTCCTCCGCACATTCACCGAAGGGATTCCTAGACGTTTCACCGCACAGCCGCGGCGGAGCTCACGAAAAGGATCCCAGTCATACCTACATAATCTACTTGGTGCGGAAACACTACTTTACGTTCGATCTGTTGGCCACCTTTTTCCAGGCCATGCGACGTTTTGTGAATGTACGGTATCACCGCGACCTTTTGTTTACCTCTGAGAACCGTTGGGCGAGGGCAATCCTCACTACGCAATCTTTTTAATACGCTCTGCAACTGACACCAGTACTACATTCTTCGGGAAGCCAGCCGCCAACAACCGCCTATACCGCGTGCCCAGGCCTTCTGACATCACATGGTGGCATGATTTTTTGAGGGCGTTCAGTACGCACATATTGGCAATACTCCTTTTTATCAGTTTCGAATCAGCTGTATTCTACGGCAACAGGTGGTTTTTGGGCTCTAGGGTGGTACATCAACACACATGTCGTTCAGAAAAGGTGAGTCTGATATCAAGGAACTGCAACGCATCATCTACCGGTAGTTCCATGAGGTTAGTATGAGGGGATGTAAGACGTTTTTAAAGACAGTAAAGAGGTCATCCACTCTCGACTGGACTCTCTGCAGGCCCATGGTTGAACAGACTAAAAAAACATCCACAAATCTAAAAACTTTGATTTCATTAAAGTCGTTGCCTTCTATTAAAGTGCTCAAAGAACTTTGTCCTGATGGGCTAAAAATATGTTACTGAGGATGGGTGCCAAGCATGAGCCAATGCATACCCCTTGTTTTTGTATATGACCCCCGTCATTCCATTCCACAAACGTCGATTTAAGGTAAAACGAGAGCATTTCAATGAAACTCTCTCCGTCATGCCGATTTGATTCTGGAAGGCCACTGTACCAAAGCGATCAATACAATGTTCCACGGATGTTAGTAACTTGTCGTGCGACAAAGAATAATATAAATCTTTAATGTCAAATGAACAGGCTCAAACTCCTTTGTCCGAAGTTATCTTTTAAATCTAAAATATCGCCAGAATTTCTTACCAAAAATGGATCGTTAAAGCGCTGTTCTCTTCCTACGACGGTTGGAAACATAAGCTGGGAGCGTCCACTACGAATGAGCGACTGCTCGGTTTATACCTTCGTTCACATATGGCCGGTTCTCACATGCCGCGAAACGCTGATTAGCAGCACTCTCGTGCCGTCAGCTACTTATCGTCTGCGTCAGTGAGCATAGCAGTTTCGACGGTGCGATACAAAGCTGCGAACGCTCCCATCTGCCTCTTAGCGCGCCAGGCAATTCTATCGCTTAGCAGCGCATCACGCCAGCATGTATGAACAGGCCATAAAGGGGCGATGCAACAATTTTAGTACTTTGCGCAAATACCGCTTAGAACGGATCCCTGACGTTAATGACCTATGAAACACACGTTCGTTTTTCACCCCACACAATAGAAGTCCCAGAAAAAATTTAAAGAAAAACGAGCAGCGTTCATTCTCTCAACTCACAACCAGAACAAGCGGCCACGTGATCTGGAGCCGATTATATGCCGCCAATGCTGATCATAACCACGCGCTGGTGTTAGCAAAGAACAGGACACGCGCTGGAGTTCCAGACATTATTATGCCTCGGCTATTATCATCGATGCAACGATTGGACACGCGCCACTATCCGAATACTTCTCGAGATAGTAATTATCACGAGCCTAAATAAAGTGCCCACGCAATGCTCGGGCCAACCTATGAACCGGGCATTCAAATATCGTCATTGAGGAGTACTGCGATACCCAGGTTACGTCATCAAATTTGCCAAAGGAGAGTTCAGTGGTTTGCGGTGGTAGTGGTTAACTTTCTGCGGAGCTGTAACTTCCTTGTGAATCATGCTAGGGCAGCGCCATTTGAAACCAAATCAGTAGCAATCATAACATGCAGATGGCTAATTCACATACCCTCCTCTGTGGTAATTACTGCATGTGCCTAATGTTTCACTTTTTTTGGACAGACATGCAGCAGGGCGCTGTCTCGCTCTGCGTCCCCCTGCCCTGTCGTGGTCGCAAGCAAGGCCTGAAGCATAATTGCCGTCAACATTGTCTGAAGGTATGTATATACCACTTGACTACTTCCATAGAGGGGTGTGCTCGAGCATCAAAGGGCAAAATGCCAGCGTGCAGCTCTTTTAAATTGGACAAATTCCAAACCATGTGTTTTATAGGCAAGAAAGAAGTTTTTCACTTCAGTGGTCTGCGGTGGTAGTGGTTAACTGTCTGCGGAGCTGTAACTTCATTGTGAATCATGCTAGGGCAGCGCCATTTGAAACCAAATCAGTAGCAATCATAACATGCAGATGGCTAATTCACATACCCTCCTCTGTGGTAATTACTGCATGTGCCTAATGTTTCACTTTTTTTGGCCAGACATGCAGCAGGGCGCTGTCTCGCTCTGCGTCCCCCTGCCCTGTCGTGGTCGCAAGGAAGGCCTGAAGCATAATTGCCGTCAACATTGTCTGAAGGTATGTATATACCACTTGACTACTTCCATAGAGGGGTGTGCTCGAGCATCAAAGGGCAAACTGCCAGCGTGCAGCTCTTTTAAATTGGACAACATTCCAAACCATGTGTTTTATAGGCAAGAAAGAAGTTTTTCACTTCAGTGGTCTGCGGTGGTAGTGGTTAACTTTCTGAGGAGCTGTAACTTCCTTGTGAATCATGCTAGGGCAGCGCCATTTGAAACCAAATCAGTAGCAATCATAACATGCAGATGGCTAATTCACATACCCTCCTCTGTGGTAATTACTGCATGTGCCTAATGTTTCACTTTTTTGGCCAGACATGCAGCAGGGCGCTGTCTCGCTCTGCGTCCCTCTGTCCTGTCGTGGTCGCAAGCAAGGCCTGAAGCATAATTGCCGTCAACATTGTCTGAAGGTATGTATATACCACTTGACTACTTCCATAGAGGGGTGTGCTCGAGCATCAAAGGGCAAAATGCCAGCGTGCAGCTTTTTTAAATTGGACAACATTCCAAACCATGTGTTTTATAGGCAAGAAAAGTTTTTCACTTCAGTGGTCTGCGGTGGTAGTGGTTAACTTTCTGCGGAGCTGTAACTTCCTTGTGAATCATGCTAGGGCAGCGCCATTTGAAACCAAATCAGTAGCAATCATAACATGCAGATGGCTAATTCACATACCCTCCTCTGTGGTAATTACTGCATGTGCCTAATGTTTCACTTTTTTTGGCCAGACATGCAGCAGGGCGCTGTCTCGCTCTGCGTCCCCCTGCCCTGTCGTGGTCGCAAGCAAGGCCTGAAGCATAATTGCCGTCAACATTGTCTGAAGGTATGTATATACCACTTGACTACTTCCATAGAGGGGTGTGCTCGAGCATCAAAGGGCAAAATGCCAGCGTGCAGCTCTTTTAAATTGGACAACATTCCAAACCATGTGTTTTATAGGCAAGAAAGAAGTTTTTCACTTCAGTGGTCTGCGGTGGTAGTGGTTAACTTTCTGAGGAGCTGTAACTTCCTTGTGAATCATGCTAGGGCAGCGCCATTTGAAACCAAATCAGTAGCAATCATAACATGCAGATGGCTAATTCACATACCCTCCTCTGTGGTAATTACTGCATGTGCCTAATGTTTCACTTTTTTGGCCAGACATGCAGCAGGGCGCTGTCTCGCTCTGCGTCCCCCTGCCCTGTCGTGGTCGCAAGCAAGGCCTGAAGCATAATTGCCGTCAACATTGTCTGAAGGTATGTATATACCACTTGACTACTTCCATAGAGGGGTGTGCTCGAGCATCAAAGGGCAAAATGCCAGCGTGCAGCTCTTTTAAATTGGACAACATTCCAAACCATGTGTTTTATAGGCAAGAAAGAAGTTTTTCACTTCAGTGGTCTGCGGTGGTAGTGGTTAACTTTCTGAGGAGCTGTAACTTCCTTGTGAATCATGCTAGGGCAGCGCCATTTGAAACCAAATCAGTAGCAATCATAACATGCAGATGGCTAATTCACATACCCTCCTCTGTGGTAATTACTGCATGTGCCTAATGTTTCACTTTTTTTGGCCAGACATGCAGCAGGGCGCTGTCTCGCTCTGCGTCCCCCTGCCCTGTCGTGGTCGCAAGCAAGGCCTGAAGCATAATTGCCGTCAACATTGTCTGAAGGTATGTATATACCACTTGACTACTTCCATAGAGGGGTGTGCTCGAGCATCAAAGGGCAAAATGCCAGCGTGCAGCTCTTTTAAATTGGACAACATTCCAAACCATGTGTTTTATAGGCAAGAAAGAAGTTTTTCACTTCAGTGGTCTGCGGTGGTAGTGGTTAACTTTCTGAGGAGCTGTAACTTCCTTGTGAATCATGCTAGGGCAGCGCCATTTGAAACCAAA